>JAMWET010001427.1:40000-65281 GCA_024036415.1 Prochilodus magdalenae | reverse complement strand
CCTACATTTACACAATCACCCTAACCCCGTACATTTACACTAAACCCCCTAACCCCTACTTTACACTAGAACCCCCCAACCCCTACATTTACACGAAACCCCCTACCCCTGGCGGGCATTTCAGCAAAACGCCTAACCCCTACATTTTACACTAACCCCCTACACCCTACATTTATCACTAAACCCACCTAACACCTACTTTTACACAAAACCCCCTAAAAACCCCTGACATTTACACTAAACCCCATAACCCCCCCCTACATTTTACACGATAAACCACCACTAAACGGCGGGGCCTACATTTACAATAAACCCCCTACCCACATGACCTTACATCTAGCACAAAACCCGAAACCCGGCTACATTTACACTAAACCCCATAAACCCCTACATTTACCACTAACACCCCCCTAACCCCTACATTTACACAAAACCCTAACCCCTACATTTACACTAAACCCCCTAACCCCTACATTTACACTAAACCCCCTAACCCCTACAATTTCACACTAAACCCCTAACCCCGACACTTACACTAAAAAAACCCACAAACCCTTAACATTTACACTAAAACACCTAACCGTCTACATTATACATCTAAAACCTCCTAACCCCTACATTTACACTAAACCCCTAACCCCTACACTTACACTAAACCC
Organism: Prochilodus magdalenae; assembly: GCA_024036415.1. Taxonomy (NCBI): domain Eukaryota; kingdom Metazoa; phylum Chordata; class Actinopteri; order Characiformes; family Prochilodontidae; genus Prochilodus; species Prochilodus magdalenae. The sequence goes on along the minus strand of JAMWET010001427.1, from coordinate 64,622 downwards.
CTAACCCCTACATTTACACTAAACCCCTAACTCCTACATTTACACTAAACCCCTATGAGGAAATTTACAATCTCAGGTTAATTGAGTTTGTAAGATGAGATGGCTTTTACGTGATTGTCATGAATAAGGGGGAACAGAGTGATTTTTCTACAATCAAACAGGAAGGGAGGACAAAAACCGGCTTCTTCAGAGATGGTTCTAAATGTCAGGATTGTTCTGCATCCAGTACGTTCAGGAACATATTCACACAACGCTTCCTCTTTCTCCGGAGCCCTGCACGAGCGTGTTTGATGGCCAGAGAGCCCAGCCATGCAGAACTGACCTATAAAATATTAATGACCTCATCGCGTTTGACAGAGGAGCAGAACTTTACTGAGAGGCTAAAGGAAACTTAACCGTCCCTACAGGCCATCACACAAACCCGGTCCAGGCTCTTAACTAATCCTGCATTTTACACTAACATTCCTTAATGTTGAGTGACCATATTAATACTACTAAAGTTAATTATATATATATGCTGCAATAGTAACAATTTTAGCTGTAGGGGTTAGGGGGTTTAGTGTAGATGTAGGAGTTAGGGGGTTTAGTGTAAATGTTGGGGTTAGGGGTTTAGTGTAAATGTAGGGGTTAGGGGGTTTAGTGTAAATGTAGGGGTTAGGGGTTTAGTGTAAATGTAGGGATTAGGGTTTAGTGTAAATGTAGGGGTTTGGGGGTTAGTGTAAATGTAGGGGTTAGGGGGTTTAGTGTAAATGTAGGAGTTAGGGGGTTTAGTGTAAATGTAGGGATTAGGGTGTAGTATAAATGTAGGGGTTAGGGGCCGTTAGGTGTAATGTAGGGGTAGGGGGTTTAGTTTGTTTAGTTGTAAAATGTAGGGGTTAGGGGGTTTAGTGTAAATGTAGGGGTTAGGGGTTTCAGTGGCTAAATTAACGGGGTATTAGGGGGGGGGTTTGAGTATAAATGTAGGGTTTGGGGGGTTAGTGTAAATGTAGGGGTTAGGGGGTTTAGTGTAAATGTAGGGGTTAGGGGGTTCAGCTGTAAAATTTAGGGGTTAGCAGGGGGTTTAGTTATGAAATGTTAGGGGGGAGTTAGGGGGTTTAGTGTAAATGTAGGGGTTAAGGGGTTTAGTTTGTGGAATGTATGGGTTTGGGGGTTTAGTGTAAATGTATGGGGTATAGTGTAAATGTAGGGGCTAGGGTTTAGTGTAAATGTATGGGGTTAGGGGTTTTTAGTGTAGAATGTAGGGGTTGGGGGTTATTAGTGTAAACTGTAGGGGTTAGGGGTTTAGTGTAAAATGTAGGGGTTAGGGGTGGTTTAGTGTAAATGTAAGGGGTTAGGGGTTTTAGTGTAAATGTAGGGTTAGGGGTGTAGTGTAGATGTAGGGGTTAGGCTTTACGTGTAAAATGTAGGGGTTTGGGGTTTAGTGTAAATGTTGGGGTTTGGGGGTTTAGTGTAAATGTAGAGGTTAGGGGGTTTAGTGTAAATGTAGGGGTTAGAGGGTTTAGTGTAAATGTAGGGCTTAGGGGTTTTAGTGTAAATGTAGGGGTTAGGGGTGTAGTGTAGAGTTACGGGTTAGTGTAAATGTAGGGGTTAGGGGTTTAGTGTAAATGTAGGGGTTGGGGGGTTTAGTGTAAATGTAGGGGTTAGGGGTTTAGTGTAAATGTAGGGGTTAGGGGGTTTAGTGTAAATGTAGGGGTTAGGGGTTTAGTGTAAATGTAGGGGTTGGGGGGTGTAGTGTAGATGTAGGGGTTAGGGTTAAGTGTAAATGTAGGGGTTAGGGGTTTAGTGTAAATGTAGGGGTTAGGGGTTTAGTGTAAATGTAGGGGTTAGGGGTTTAAGTTGTAATAATGTAGGGGTTGAGGGGGGTTAGTGTAAATGTCGGGGGTTAGGGGGTTAGTGTAATAAAAGTGTACTGGTTAGGGGTTTGAGTGTAAATGTATGGGGTTACGGGGTTTAGTGTAAGTGTAGGGGTTAGGGGGTTAAGTGTAAGTGTAGGGGTAAGGGGGTTAGTGTAAATGTCGGGGTTAGGGGGTTTAGTGTAAATGTAGGGATTAGGGGGGTTTTCGTTAAATGTAGGGGTTAGGTTTAGTTAAATTAGGGTAGTTTAAATGTAGGGGTTAGGGGGGTTAGTGTAAATGTAGGGATTAGGGGGTTTAAGGGGTTTAGTGTAAATGTAGGGGTTAGGGGGTTTAGTGTAAAATGTAGGGGTTAGGGGGTTAGTGTAAATGTCAGGGGTTAGGGTTAAGTGTAAATGTAGGGGTTTAGGGGGTTTAGTGTACATGTAGGGGTTAGGGGTTTTAGTGTAAATGTGTAGAGGTTAGGGGGTTTTAGTGTAAATGTAGGGGTTCGAGGGTTTAGTGTAAATGTAGGGGCTTAGGGGGTTTAGTGTAAATGTACAGGGTTGTGGGGGGGTTAGTGTAAATGTAGGGGTTAGGGTTTAGTGTAAAATGTAGGGGTTAGTCGGGTTTAGTGTAAATGTAGGGGTTAGGGTTTTAGTGTAAATGTAGGGGTTGTGGGGGGGGGGGGTTAGTGTAACCTGTAGGGGTTAGGGGTTTTTAGTGTACTGTAGTTTTAGTGTAGGTCGGTTAGGGGGTTTAGTGTAAATGTCCGGGGTTTGGGGTGTAGTGTAGATGTAGGGGTTAGGGTTTAGTGTAAATGTAGGGGTTAGGGGGTGAGTGTAAATGTTAAGTGGTTGGGGGGGTTTGTAGTGGTTGGGGGTTTAGTGTAAAGGTATTAGGGTTGGGGGTTTAGTGTAAAATGTAGGGGTTAGGGGGTTACAGTGTAAATTTAGGGGGTTAGGGGTTTAGTGTTAAATGTAGGGGTGGTTAAGGGGTAGTGTAGTGTAGTGTAAATGTAGGGGTTAGGGTTAAGTGTAAATGTAGGGGTTAGGGGTTTAGTGTAAATGTAGGGGTTAGGGGTTTAGCGTAAATGTAGGGGTTAGGGTTTTTGTAGTGTAAATGTAGGGGTTTAGGGGGGTTAGTGTAAATGTAGTGGATAGGGGTTAGGGTTTGGTGTTAAATGTAGGGGTTAGGGGTTTAGTGTAAGTGTTAGGGGTTAGGGGTTTAGTGTAATGTAGGGGTTAGGGGGTTTAGTGTAAATGTAGGGGTTAGGGGTTTAATTTAAAATTAAGGGTTAAGGGGTTTAGTTAAAATGTAGGGGTAATGGGTTTTAGTGTAAATGTAGGGGTTAGGGGGTTTAGTGTAAATGTAGGGTTAGGGGGTTTAGTGTAAATGTAGGGGTTAGGGGGTTTATGTAAAATGTAGGGGGTTCGGGGTTAGTGTGTAAATGGAGGGGTTAGGGGGTTTAGTGTAAATGTAGGGGTTAGGGGTTTAGTGTAATGTAGGGGTTAGGGGTTTAGTGTAAATGTAGGGGTTTGGGGGTTTAGTGAAAATGTAGGGGTTAGGGGGTTTAGTGTAAATGTAGGGGTTGTGGGGGTTTAGTGTCCGATGTAGGAGTTAGGGGCGTTTAGTGTCAATGTAGGGGTTAGGGGGTTAGTGTAAATGTATGGGTTCTATGGGTTTAGTGTAAACTGTAGGGGTTAGGGGTTTAGTGTAAATGTAGGGGAATTAGGGGGTTTTTTTTTTAGTGTAAATGTAGGGGTTTGGGGTTTTGTGTAAATGTTGTTTTTTAGGGTTTTAGTGTAAATGTAGGGGTTAGGGGGTTTTGTGTTAATGTAGGGGTTTGGGGGTTTTGTGTAAATGTTGGGGGTTGGGGGTTTAGTGTAAATGTAGGGGTTAGGGGGTTTAGTGTAAATGTAGGAGTTAGGGGGTTTAGTGTAAATGTAGGGGTTAGGGGGTTTAGTGTAAATGTAGGGGTTAGGGGGTTTAGTGTAAATGTAGGGGTTAGGGGTTTAGTGTAGATGTAGGGGTTAGTGTATTAATGTTAATGTGTTGCGGTGCAGATTTGATAGATGACGGGCGGGCTGGATGTTACTCTCTCTGTCTGCAGCTCATGTCTCTTTGTCTCTCGTCTTCGCTGCTGATTATCTAAGGAGTGGTAAAGTCTCCTCCACCTGCCACAGCTGATAAATCAGGCTGGAGAGCCATCAGCAGATCTTCACAGTAGAGACACTTGCACAGCGTGAGCGATCTTCCCATCACGGCCGTATCACAGACTGCTAATGCGGCTCGTTCGCTCTCAGTCCTCCTATCTCTCTCCTCCTCTATGCTGCGCTCGGGACGGACGGAGGAAGAATGTGGCCATCAGACTAGCTGAGCACTAAACCTGCCTGATCCCTCAATTTATCAGCTCCCTGTTCCTGGCTCGGAGTGATTTCCTGGGCTCTGGAGAAGGATCCTGACTCAGGAGGACAGAGGGCTGTGTAGAGCTGTCAGTATTGATTACCGCAGTAACCGCGTACTTTACGGGTTATTTTGGCGATTAATCCAGTGATCGATGGAAAACGGGAACACAGAGTGTTTAAAAGATCCCGAGCACTTTACCGGAGAAAATATGTCCCAGGAATCCTTTCCATCCGTCAGACGAGCAGGTGTGAACCGCGAGGGCTAGTTCCAGTGAGCCCCTGTGTGTTAGGGAAAGCGTCGGTGTTCCAGCGTTCCATGTTTTGGTTAACATGATGTGAACCAGGCTCATGACACACACGGCCGTGGCTGAAGGGCTCGGAATGTTCATTTCCTGAAGGAAACATGGAATAGTTGTTCAGCTGGAATGGTTTCCATTTCCTGCGAGGCTGTTGCTAGGCTGTTGCTAGGCTGCGGTTGCTGTGGGAGTAATGAGGGATGAATAAAGGACACCTAGAGGAGTGCGGGTCGGTGTGTCTGTAGAGTTTGGGGGTCTCTCTGAGTGAGCATGTGCAGTTTGGTGGCTGTAGGAAGCAGCAGGGCTTCAGTGGAGGGGAAAATGAATGGGACTCTATGGGAGGAAGGAGGGATGGGACAGAGGAGAAACAGACGAGTGTGGGTCAGACCGACATTGAGCTTGTGCCCGGGGGTCTGCCCGGAGACAGTGTATGTGAACTGGTGTATATATGTCTTACAGAATTACGGTAGATGGGCATGTACTTCTCCACCCTGTTCATTATTAATGCAGTGTTACTGGAACCTAAGTCGGATCAAAGAGCTGTACATCCATGGCATTCCTGATTGGACCGCACGGTCTGGAGTCAGAATGGTGTCCAAATCTCGAAAACTGCCGAACTAGTAACCGTGTTGCAATGCGCAGCCATAATTAACGTTTACACATGTAAAAAAGCTTCAGGTGTAAACATATGCTGCTACAAAAATCTACAGCGGCAGAGGAGGGCAAAACAAAAAAATTTACAAAAATAAAACAAATTTACAAAAATAAAACAAAATTACAAAAATTCAAACAAAATTACAAAAATAAAACAAATTTACAAAAAACGAAATTACAAAAATAAAACAAAATTAGAAAATAAAACAGTTACAAAATAAAAACAAAGTTACAAAAATAAAAACAAATTTTACAAAAATAAAAACAAATTTACAAAAAAACGAAATTCCAAAAATAAAAACAAAATTCCAAAAATAAAAACAAATTTTACAAAATAAAACGAAATTCCAAAAATAAAACAAAATTAGAAAATAAAACAGTTACAAAATAAAAACAAAGTTACAAAAATAAAAACAAATTTTACAAAAATAAAATTACCAAAATAAAACAAAATAACAAAATTAAACCAAATTTTAAAATAAAACAGTTACAAAAATAAAAACAAATTTTACAAAATAAAAACAAATTTACAAAAAAACGAAATTACAAAAATAAAACAAAATTAGAAAAATAAAACAAAATAAAACAAAATTACAAAAATAAAACAAAATTACAAAATTAAATTACATTTCAAAATAAAACAGTTACAAAAATAAAACAAATTTGAAACAAAAAAATGCATTCAAGAAAACGAAATTACAAAAATAAAACAAAATTACAAAATGTGAAAACAAACAAATTACAAAACTGCAAAATTCTTTTCGGAAATAAAAAAAGGTCTAAAAGATAAAACAAATGCTTGTTTTGGATGCTTTCAGAAAAGACAAATTGGCAAAATGGAAAAAGTGTGCGGAGGCAAAGACCAGGGCCACAAAATTAGCCCGACGCCATACTGACAAAATTAGGCATTTCAAAATAAAACAAAGTGTAGCTCAAAAAATAAAAACATCATATCAGTCTAAAAATGCACCAGTCAAGAAAACCTGAAATCAAAAATAAAACAAATTACAAAACACCCGCACTTTCACAAACCTCCTCCTGGGTGGAGCTGCTCTGTAGATGACGAGTTTATTACCACGATAGAAAAGACCAGAGGATCCGTGTAGGTCCGAGTTCTAATCAGGTTACACTGGGTACTCAGGACCACCCAGGTCATCGGCCGACAGATACGGGACCCCAGGACGTCTCATGAAAGGAGGTCTCTTTAAAAACCCGATAAATGAGGTTCTGGTGTGGGGTTCCTCTTCCAGGCTGGAACCTCCGGCCTGTCCTACGTTTAAGTGCAGCGATTTGAGAGGATGCCTCAGATGTGAGGCGCCTCGCTCCCCACCCCCTCTCCGAGGCAGAGTTAGCGAGGCGGAGGGTTTTTGAAGGGATCCGAGGGGAGGTATTAATAGTGCTGGTAAAGTGAAAATGCATTTTGGGATCCTGAGAGACTCGGGATGAAGGGCTGCTGCAGTTTAATGCAAATACTTCCTTTCCCTGCCTCACGCTTCAGCCTAATTGGAAAAGAAGGATGGATGCAAGAAAAGAGCAAAGCATCACAAATTCACATCCCACAGATAAAAGCCCCTCGCACGCAGCGCGGTTCGGGGGGGCTCCTCCAGCCCCGGGCTGAGCGGCGCCGTACCGCTCACGCTCCAGCAACACCGATGTAATTGCCGCTGCAGAGTGTGTTAATTGATCGGGATTTAGGAATGTGGATCGGCAGCAGGTGAACAGTTGGACCCGGCCTACACACACAGGAGAGGAGAGCCTGACCGCTGACACATCCACCAGGCCTGCTGTGGAAACTCTGCGGGTTTGGTGGAAACCAGGCTGAGACGCCCAACAGGCAACTGTCCGGTCAGGGAGGTTCTCTCTGTGGTGTGCAGGTAGATGCAGCCATGCACGGTCTCCCAGTGCTCCGGGCTTCAGCAGCTGGACTGCAGGCCTTACGGGTCAGATTCACTACCAGCACAATCAGAACCACCATCACCCGCTGTTGACTTCAGAGCTCCCGTCTCCCACCTTATCCGGGACCAGGCGACACAGACTGGGCCTGGGCTGCTCCACGACACCCCGTACCAGTAGGAGGACAGAGTGCTCTCATATGGAGCAGGGAAAGAGGGATGAAGCTCCTGTAGCGGTCAGGAGGAACCCCGAGCCCCACAGACCACATGTATCCCAGTAACATCTGCTCTGGATGTTCACTAGCGCTGCAGACATGCTAAGGGCTAAGCGCTAAACACGCTATCAGAATGATAAGGGCTAAGCATGTGGTGCATTCATCCACATCTCCAGGGTGCATGCGTTTACCTACATCTCCAGAGTGGATGTATTTATCCACATCTCCAGGGTGGATGCATTTGTCTACATCTCCAGGGTGGATGTGTTTATCTACATCTCTAGGGTGGATGTATTTATCCACATCTCCAGGGTGGATGCATTTATCTACATCTCTAGAGTGGATACGTTTATCTACATCTCTAGGGTGGATGTGTTGATCCACATCTCCAGGGTGGATGTATTTATCCACATCTCCAGGGTGGATGTGTTTACCTACATCTCCAGGGTGGATGCATTTATCCACATCTCCAGGGTGGATGCATTTATCTACATCTCTAGGGTGGATGCGTTTATCTACATCTCTAGGGTGGATGCGTTTATCTACATCTCCAGGGTGGATGTATTTATCCACATGTCTAGGGTGGATGCGTTTATCTACATCTCTAGGGTGGATGCGTTTATCTACATCTCCAGGGTGGATGTATTTATCCACATGTCTAGGGTGGATGCGTTTATCTACATCTCTAGGGTGGATGCGTTCATCTACATCTCTAGGGTGGATGCATTTATCTACATCTCAGGGGTGGATGCATTTATCCACATCTCTAGGGTGGATGTGTTGATCCACATCTCCAGGGTGGATGTGTTGATTCACATTTCCAAGTCCTGGAGCTGCTTGTGTGCGGTACAGATTCCTGCTTCATGTTCGGTCTGGAGACGCTAGATAGGTGGATGTCCCTGCAGTCTGACTGGGTGATGCTGCTGTCACAGCGTTTTCACAGCATCAGCACTTTCCAGCAGCTACACTCATCCTGCCACTTCCAGACGCTCCGCCTCCCGGGTCCCTCTCGGTCCGGGGGAGGGGCCTCCTCAGCGGCCGTGAGTACTCTGTTACCTTCAGTGAGCTTTAATTAAAGCCACCTTGCTCTGCGCAGAGTCCGGCACGTCCCCCGGCCCCCATCCTAGCCCCTCTCCACTTCTCGCTGCTCGGGCTGCCGTGTCTCGCTGCTCCTGGCGCGGCACCCGCACCCCGCCTGTTAGATTGGTGTCGAGAGGTCCATGCGTTTCTTGTACAGGCACGCTACAGCCTCGCAGCTCCACAGCACACGGGGGTGGCGAAACCGCGGCCGCAACTTTTAATGCGATTTCACGCTCCAGCTTATTGCAGACAATAAGAGTCTGTGTCTGTGGTGGCGTAGCTTTCGTTCCCCAGAGCCTCCGCCAGCCTGTCAAGATACTTAATGGAATGACTAACAGGACACAGGGTGGTGCGATGCAATGCACCAGGCAGGTGGAGCTTCATCCTGGAGGCTTTAATTCACTCCAGCAGCTACGGAGCTGAAGAGGCCACGGTTCCCCCTCCACCTCAGACCCGTGCCTGACGTGGCAGCGAGGGGTTCAGACACTTCGTCAGACCTGAAGCATCTCTCTCGGAGAGAGACAGGTGCACCATGCCAGAACTCACAACCTGCTCTCAGACTGGTGATGAGGAAGATGAACAACTACACAGAGAACCTCCTACATCTCACTTCCTCCATCAGCCAAAAACAGGAATCAGCCCGCAGGACTGAGAGTGGTGTAGGTGAGACCTGCTAATGATTCAAGTTCCACACTCGGCCATTCATAAGCAGGGACAGGTCTCTGTACCTGACTGACCCAACACCACCATTACAGACCTCCAGCGAGCAGTGGTGTCCTCCATCAGTCCTCCTGTTAGTGCAGCACCATCAGCAGACGGCTGCACCACGCAGGACTACATGCACACAGACCATTACCACGACTGTCCTTAACACCACGTCACCGTCACCAAAGACTGCAGTGGTGTCGTACCAGACTGTCATGGAGTGACTCAGAATGGCAGCGGGTCATCTTCAGTGACGAGTCCCGCTTTAGTCTCGGTGGAGACGCCCAACGAATCCGTGTGTGGAGGCACCGTGGTCAGCACCGAGATGAACGGTCTGTAGTCACACGTCCAGAAGGCCTGGTGTCCCTCCACCTCCACCCCTACCGCACCATCTGCAGGAACTGTGTGAGGATGTTCAAGCTGCATGGGATGGATTATCACAGGACTCCATCAGGAACCTCTACAGCTCCATACCGAGACGTCTGGCGTGTTGGGTTAGCGAACACGGCGGCCCGACGCCATACTGAGCGACAGACTTCTGTATGTGTAGCTCAATAAATATTGATCATATCAGTCTAAATTTATCATCAGTTATTGATCCTGGTCACCTTTATCTTCCTTCCCAACACACCTGCACTCCCACACCTCCTCCTGGGTGCAGCTGTTCTGTAGATGATGTGTGTAAATAAACACTCTCAGTACGTTAAGTCCTGATTAACTAGAATAAATGACTATAAATGGTGAATATTCTGATAATATTCCTGTAACAGTCTCATAATCAGACTTATTAGACATTACTCCGTGTAGATGATTCACTCAGTAAGGTATGTTGCAGTAGGAGGAAGCCATGTCTTCCCTTGGGAGGAGGAAGGATGCTGGAGGGAGGAGAGACACTTTCCAGTGGCCTCCCACCGGACCTCAGTCCCCCTGCTGACGTCTGACTTTTTCAGCTCCTCAGTTCTCTGCTTGCTGCTGCTGCTCTTCATTCCTCTGTCTCTTCTCCCTCTCCTGTCCTTCTAAAGGTGCCTGCGCTCCCGAAGGCACATTCACATGATGTGGCTGCTCATTAAGGGGCAGCGTGAGCTCCCGAGCCGAGAGGTAAAGAGAGACCTAGCTGCTCTGCCTCCTCACCTCCACCCCCGCTCCCCACCTCAACCACCGGGACTGAAACAAGGCGTTACAGCGTGGGTGCTGTTCCTCTAACGGCCTCTAGTGATGTCAGCGGTCTGATCACGGACAGTTCCATAAACTAAGCTGATGGGAGACTTGTCTTTAGGTGCCGCATGGACAAGAGTGTCCCTCCCGGAATTTCAAAATTAGAAAGTAATAAGAGAGGGATTCGTCTTGGTGGAACATCCGTCCACCAGAATCAGTCTCTCAGCTTAATTCTCCTCCTGGTGTGTCTCTCTGTGTACATGGCAGTGAGGTGTGGGAGTGCAGGTGTGTTGGGAAGGAGGATAAAGGAGACCAGGATCAATAACTGATGATAAGTTTAGACTGATATGATCAATATTTATTGAGCTACACATACAGAAGTCTGTCTCTCAGTATGGCGTCGGGCCGCCGTGTTCGCTAACCCAACACGCCAGACGTCTCGGTATGGAGCTGTAGAGGTTCCTGATGGAGTCCTGTGATAATCCATCCCATGCAGCTTGAACATCCTCACACAGTTCCTGCAGATGGTGCGGTAGGGGTGGAGGTGGAGGGACACCAGGTCTTCTGGACGTGTGACCACAAACCGTTCATCTCGGTGCTGACCACGGTGCCTCCACACACGGATTCGTTGGGCGTCTCCACCAAGACTAAAGCGGGACTCGTCACTGAAGATGACCCGCTGCCATTCTGAGTCCCTCCATGACAGTCTGGTACGACACCACTGCAGTGGCGGTGACGTGGTGCTGCTGTAGTCCAGTAATGGTGTTGTGTAAGATCACCTGATGAGGTACATCACCGAGGCCTCTGTCTGTGCCTCTTCATTCAGAGGCCTGTCTACGGCCAAGTTAACTGGCGAGCAGCGTCGCCTCTCTTTCGCTCTGGATTACGGCGCTCTGTGCCAAACACAGAAATGAGTAATCAATATCTGAGAGGAGCTGATGAGGGGAGTGCGGCCGCTGCGTAGACCGAAGCCGACATCTCTTTGAGCCAGTTGAGAAATACATCGATACTTGTTAGAGTCAGCTCTCTCGGCCTGAGTTAAGGCTTAACGAGTTTGTTAAGGCGTTCTGTTTGAACCTCATCTGACGGAGAGGCCTGATTCTGACACACAGAAGTGAAGACCTTAAAGCTGAAAGACCTTTCAAAGTGTTCCTCATCAACAGCTACCGACTCAACCGCTGGAGGTCTAACCACTCCGCCCTGTCTACTGAGAACGCCTGTCCTCCGTCCGTCCTACACGCCGATATAGCATCCTGCCAAGCAAATAACTTATTAGAAGACCGTTTCACATTTCTACTTATTATTCACGTGTCTGAGTGAGTGTAGCTGCACCCAGGAGTCAACCTACAATACCGGAACCTGGTGTGAGGGTTCAACATGGTGATGCTAATGTGCTCGCTCGCGCATGTGAGGTAGGCAAGGGCGGGTCTTATCTCTGTACCTGACTGACCCAACACCACCATTACAGACCTCCAGCGAGCAGTGGTGTCCTCCATGAGTCCTCCTGTTAGTGCAGCACCATCGGCAGACGGCTGCACCACGCAGGACTACATGCACACAGACCGTTACCACGACTGTCCTTAACACCACGTCACCGTCACCAAAGACTGCAGTGGTGTCGTACCAGACTGTCATGGAGGGACTCAGAATGGCAGCGGGTCATCTTCAGTGACGAGTCCCGCTTTAGTCTTGGTGGAGACGCCCAACGAATCCGTGTGTGGAGGCACCGTGGTCAGCACCGAGATCAAAATCATCCAGAAGACCTGGTGTCCCTCCACCTCCACCCCTACCGCACCATCTGCAGGAACTGTGTGAGGATGTTCAAGCTGCATGGGATGGATTATCACAGGACTCCATCAGGAACCTCTACAGCTCCATACCGAGACATCTGGCGTGTCATAACCCATCCATGAAGTGAAACCTCCACCCTGGTGGACACATACACCAGGGGGCACAGAGCGGTGGGCAGCCCTATCCACAGCACCCAGGCAGGAGTTGGGGGCCTTGCTCAGGGGCACTTCAGTTGTTCCTGTCGGTTCGAGGAATCGAACCAATGACCCTCCGGTCACAAGGCTCGTTCCCGGACCTCCAGCTCAGGCCTGCCTCGAGTTCTACTGCACATGAGGAAAGGCTGATACCCCTGAGGTCCTGTGATCTGACCTCACGCTGAACTGAGCCCAGCCGGTGGCTCGGGGGTCCTGATGCATCACAGTGGTGTGGGAAAGCGGAGCAGAAACGCCTGGTGCTGATATGTTTCCGGTTATGATGACGAAAGCGTCGGGCAGAGAGCGGCGCAGGACTCGCCCGACCGGTCTCCGTATAGACCCAGTGCGGTTTGTACCGCTAATCGAGATTTAATTGAGACACTTGCTCGTCTCATTACGCTGCCTGTCATCCATACTGTCATCCATCAGTCCGTAAGCGGCGGTTTTCCCTCAGGTGCCGTGCGGGGCTTTTGACACGTTGAATGCAGATTCCCACTGCTCCATCAGTCTCACCAGACTGAGCAGATCTCTGCAGTGGCCTGACTGATTAACTCCCTCAGAGAGGATTTCCAGCGGCCTGCTGAATGCTAGGCTGCAGGTTCTGCTGTAAGTTGTGTTCTACTGTTTACGGAGCACCAGTGTAGATTAGACATGCCAGTGTTTGGGAACTGGGAATACCATGGCATTCCGAATGCGCGCTCATGTTATCATAGACACTCTGAGACACTGAGAATTCTAGATGCCCAGCTTTGGGGGCCTCTGAGGTGTGAGTCTGAGTCGACTGGGTGTGGGTCAGTCCCAGTCAGGTCTCGGGTTTCGGGTCTCTGGGGTTTGGGTCAGATCCATGTCTTCAGTTACTAAGATTAAAATTCAGGTCAGGTTTAAGGTCAAAGTTTAATGGAGCTCCCGTCTCTGGGGCTCAAATCTGAGTCAAGGCTAAATTCACTGGGGTCTATGTCGAATCTTGAGTCACTGGGGCTTGAGTCAGGGACAGTACTTGAATATCTGGGGTTCGAGTCAGGGAGTCAGAGTTTTTAATCTCTGGAGTTTAATTCAGAGTCTAATATGGAGTCTTTAATCTAGGTTTAGAGTATGAGGCGAGTCCCGAATCTCAAGAGTTTAAGTCAATCTTGAATTTATGGTAGAGATAATTTATTATTTTTATTATTATTATTATTATTATTATTATTATTATTATTTTTGTTGTTGTTGTTGTTGTTATTATTATTAGTGTTATTATTATTATTTTTTTTAGTGTTATTATTATTATTATTATTATTATTATTGTTATTATTTTATTATTATTATTATTATTATTATTATTATTATTATTGTTGTTTTGTTGTTGTTATTATTTTTAGTGTTATTATTATTTTTAGTGTCATTATTATTATTATTGTTATTATTATTATTAGTGTTATTATTATTATTATTATTATTATTGTTGTTGTTGTTATTATTATTATTAAAACTTGTTCAGCACAGGTTTAAATAACGAGCCTTTGATTGCGGAGGTAGCTCCAGTCTGAGGGAGCGAGTGGAAGCGGTAGATGTGGTCAGTCTGTAGTTCGTACGGCAGACCCGGGGTCATTAATCCCGGAGCTGCTCTCCAGCGCCGCTAACCTGCCGGATGTTTGGATCGCGGGCTGCTCGGTCCGGTCTGCTCTGTGTGCCAGTGTTCTGTATTCTGATGGTGTTGGAGCCGGGTGTCCGGGTGTCTTGTAGCTGCCGGTGTTTGACCTCTCTAGCCGTGTTTACGCGTCTGTATGCCTGGGCTGTTCCTGACCACCTGTGCTGTGACCCGTTATGGACTTTGACCCCAGCTGCTGGACTGAGCCAAATAGAAATGAGCTGATGTATCACGCTGCCCTGATGCCCAGTTTATCCAGCCACCGGGCTGCAGGTGTGCGGTGTGTATAAACGCGGCGCCCGGGTCTCAGGTGTATTTATAACGCGGTATTTTCTGCTGTAGGCTGGTACAAACTGGGCGGATTGGTATGTGGGTGAGAGCATATTTTGCTAGCTGCTATTTTGGTGGCCAGAAATGACCTGGCCTGAGCTGTGGGTGTGTGGATGGGCACAGCAGTTGGCATTTGAGATGTGCCAGTGCGGTGGTATTTTCAAACCCTGTGTGGTCTAAGAGTGTGATTGTGCTTCGGCCTCTCCAGACCCACTCCTAGGACCAACATGAGCTGCTGCTGGGACCAGCGGCCCCTGTAACTGGGGTTAGAAGCCCACCAGGTGCACCAGGTGGTTAGGTGAATACGAGGCGTCTGCTAATTGATGTGTTGCATGATTCCACTGATTTAATAAGCTCTGACTAAGGACAGCACAAAGAAACTTCAAAGGTCAAGTTATGGATTAGATATGGGTTATATAAATATACATACACCCGTCTAATAGCATTATCATCGTCACAGCTAGGATAGTGTTAGGGAGGTGTTGAAACTGTGCCGAGCTGTATGCCTCCGAGCACTAGAGGGCGCTTTGGGCCCCGAGGTGCATGGGGACCTCTCGCCCCACAGGCCGATGCAGCCCAGTTACTCTGAGTGTGGATGCTATGGTTTGATAGATGCTTGCTATGGTATCCCAGGTGGTTGCTAACTGGTTGCTCTGGTGTTTCCTAGGTCTTTATTATGTAGTTGCTGTTGGGTCCCATGTGGTTGCTAAGGTGTGGCTATGTGGTTACTATGGTATCTAACATACATATACAGATGTTGCCATCGTTACACAATCACTATCTCAGAGCAGACCCCCCAGCACGAACTCAGTGTTGGTCTGACCTGCACTCGTCTGTTTGTCATCTGACCCCGTCCCTTGTTCCTCCCATTCATTGTTAGCAACACTTTAGCACCCGGCTAGCAACAAGCTAAAGCGCTTTTCTAGCTTAATTTGTGTTCTGTTTTGACAGTTTTTGCACATCGAGTTCTAAACATGCTCACAAGCCCGAGTCTAATATCCACAGCGGTCCTCCGTGAGCTACGGCTGAGGAGTAACTAGTATTGAACTCCGCAGTGCTTTATCGCTAACGCTCACCGCACCTTCTATAGCGCTCAGTGAAAGATGGACCATCAGCCAGAGAAAGCGTAACTCAGGACAATCAATGCTGCTATGGCACTCGGCTCAAGGACCAGTGCTTCCTGTTCAGAGTTACCTTTAGCGGAATGTTCAGTTATTATTCCGGCCTGTCTTGTGTTAATGGATTAGCGGTGGAGCGCATGCCGAGATCAGAAAGAGCTTTCCGTGTGCAAAAGTCTCCAAGGTTAACGAGGAAGCACATTAGAAAGGCATTTAAACTCCGGCAGCGGAAAATCTTATTCTGCTGAGCCTCTTCCGCACAAACACGGAGAAATAACATGGATAGTTTATCACATCCGGGGATCACACCTGGGGATCACATCCGGGGATCACATCCGGGGATCACACCTGGGGATCACATCCGGGGATCACACCTGGGGATCACATCCGGGGATCACATCCGGGATCACATACGAGGATCACATCCGGATATGACATCCGGGATCACATATGAGGATCACATCCGGGAATCACATTCGGGGATCACATCTGGGAATCACATCTGGTGATTACATCTGGGGATCACATCCGAGGATCACATCCGGGGATCACATTCGGGGATCACATCCGGGGATCACGTCCGGGGATCACATTCGGGGATCACATCTGGGAATCACATCCGGGGATCACATCTGGGGATCACATCAGGGGATCACATCCGGGGATCACATCCGGGGATCACATCCGGGGATCACATCTGGTGATTACATCCGGGGATCACATCCGGGGATCACATTCAGGGATCACATCTGGGGATCACATCCAGGGATCACATCCGGGAATCACATTCAGGGATCACATCTGGGGATCACATCCGGGGATCACATCTGGGGATCACATCCGGGGATCACATTCAGAGATCACATCCGGGGATCACATTCAGAGATCACATCCGGGGATCACATCTGGGGATCACATCAGGGGATCACATCCGGGGATCCCAGGGCTCGCTGTCCTGGAGCCACTGTGGGTGAGCTCCGTAGGTTTATGGATGGCCTCTGTCTGTCTGGACCTGCCGAGGGGAGGGCGGTAGGAGGGTGCTGGTTTGATGAATCTCCTGTTATAGAGCCGAGCAGATGTTCAGGAACGCCGGGACGAAGTTTAGTGTGAGTTACTCACCACGGTTATTTATGTCTCTCCTCTCACACGGCTGAGACTCGCTCTGCTCCTCCGCGGTTTGGGAAGAAGCACCAGGCACAGGGAGCGCAGTGGTGAACTCTGGTTTACTGTACTCACGTCAGCTTCAGTCAGTCCAGCTTTATTTCCACCCGGAAGTGCACTGAGGGTCAAAGGTCACTGCAGCCGAGCATTTACATCCTAAAGGGATTGAACACAGGAAATTAATAAATGTCTGAATTAAAAAGACGAATAATTTGACAATAAAATAAACAAAATAAAATAAAAATCAACCAAAAATATTAAAATAATAAAATTACAAATGGCAAAAATATTAAACCAGAATAATGAACCAATTCATATAGTAATGGTAACAAATGTTGGTAAACACTGTTATTTATAAAAATAATGATAAAAAAAGCCTAAATATTAAATTAATATTAAAATAAAATCTATATTTAAAAAAATAATAAAAACATGGGAGTGTCACGCACTGGCTGAAATCAAATAAATATTACTAGAAAGAACACAAAATTACAAAAACAAAAGTTTCTTTTTTACAAGTTTACACGAAATTTACAAAAATTAACAAAGAACAAAAATTACATTTTAGAAAACAAAATTACAAAAGCAGAAACAATTTTACAGGATGTGGACCCTTGTCAGTCGAAGTGTTTGGCGGAGGTAGAGTGGGCGGAGTTTTGTCCGTTTTGTGGCGTGCGTTGTATCCAGCTGGCACACTGCTGTTCTCCTCTGGAAGATCTTTAGAGAAACAGAGGCGTGCCAGCTGGATAAAGTACAAGCCACAAAATAGACAAAACCTGCCAAGCTCCACCCACTCTACCCCCGCCAATCAGTCCGACTGACACGGGTCCGCACCAAGCACTTCCTGTGTTGGACCCGGTGTCTCCGTCAGAATTCCCAGCGTGTAGGAGTGTAGCGGTGAGTAAACTGGTTTCACGTCCTGTACATTAGATCCCCTTTCTGGAATTTAGTTTTCCTGAATGTTAGTTTGGTTCCACTTCTCGCCGCGGTACCGTTCACAGACGCTCTTATCTAGAACCACTACAGACATGCTGAGTGTTCAGCCAGAGTACCTGTCCTAGATAGCACAGACAGGTTAAAGGCCCTTGAGCTCAGACACTGCCTGGACACGGGTACCTAGAACGAAGAACACAGAGTCACATACAGCAGAGTGTACTAGCTAGCGATCCTGTGCCAATGCTGATGCCCAGAGAGGAGATGGGTATTGATTCAGTACAGTGTATTTCAGGATCTCCATCAGGCTTCAGTCTAGGCTCCAGGAGAGAACCGCCTGGGCGCTTGATTTCATGCACAGCCTGGAACGCTGGAGTGCTCCACCTAGTCCGCCATGTTGGTTCTGTAGCTCCGTTGTGGCTGTGTGTAAATGCTGGGGGTGTGAATATTAATGAGTCTGTTCCGGAACAGTTTAGGAATTTGGGAATCGATCTGTTTTCCTGTCCTCTTTAGAAATCCAGGATTCGGATTTGAAGTAGCGTTTGAGGTTCACGGTATGTGGGTTCTAGGTACTGAGCTCCCCGTATTACACCATCACAGTGTGTTACAGGGTGGAGGCTCTGGGCTGCTGTTCAGCCGTTTGTTCCGGTGTTGTCTGTTTGGGAAGCGTGGACCCATAATCGACTCACACAGGCTCTTGTATTTGAAATCCATTCATCCGGAGAGCTTAACACAGTGTACCAGCGTTCAGCCCGTCTCCCAACAGGGGAGTCAGAATGACTTACATTACAGGAGCTACATCTAAAGTGCTTTGCAGTGTGTGGCCATCCTCAGGGAGACGCGGCTCGGAGTGCTCGGAGACGGAACAGTGATGACTCGGTTCCCCGAATCACGTCTGAGGAAAGGAGCGAGTCTTCGCCGGC
Source organism: Prochilodus magdalenae (assembly GCA_024036415.1). Lineage (NCBI taxonomy): Eukaryota > Metazoa > Chordata > Actinopteri > Characiformes > Prochilodontidae > Prochilodus > Prochilodus magdalenae. The sequence continues at coordinate 46,305 of JAMWET010001427.1, read as the reverse complement.
CGTGAAGCGAGTGGTGCAACATAACCAGCGGCTCCACCCGCGGCGCGGAAGGTGTTTGTTTGTCAGCCGCGCTGACCCAAACGTGTTAATCTCCGGCACCGGCGTGTTCCGTCTGCTGGGCCTCCACGCTTGGTTAGCCACTTGTGTTCTCATTTCTGAGGACTTATGCTAGATAGAGTCCCAATCAGCCACCTGCGGGGGCGATTATCCGGCTGACTGAGGCCGGAGCCTGTGGACAAAAGCCCCCGACGGATCACAGGTTCAGATGCACGAACTGTTTGAGAGTCTGGCCGGGAATACAAAGCACAAAGCCAGCTGCAGAAAACCGCGGCGCGGTCCTCGAAGGGGTATCTCTGTTTTCCGCCAGCTTCCGCTCCGCCGGGGAATCAAGGTGCGCCATCCCTGCACTGATCCCGCTGGTTTGCCCCCCGTGCTGCCCGCCTGTCTCTCCCCCACATGCTGCGGCTGGCCTGGAAGCTCGGCAGCGCTCCGGCCGGACTCCGGTCACTCACGCTGCCAGAATTTTCCAGTCTCTGAGCGCCTGCAGAACTTGTCGCCCTTGTTTCGCTGCGCGGAGTTGTGCTCCCCTTTCCAGTCGCAGCCTGGCTCTTATTCATCACCGGGGAGCGGCGGGTAATCAGTCTCTCTGTTTTCCGGTTTTGGGAGGGAGAATGCATCATGTTCCCAGCGCGTGAGAGAGACGCTATAAAAGTGGATTGAATTTCATTTACAGGAGCCTATTAATTCCTCACTGACAGCGCTATTGATTGAGGGCTCCCAGCACTTGTTAATTCACCTTGCCCGGGCATGCTTTTATTTATCCTTTGTTGCCTCGAAGGTTGGGAAGGGAGGGAGAGAAAGTCGGGTTGAAGGGACTCGATACGTGTGTATCTCTCTGGTCATAAAGCACGGCGGGTCGGGAAGCGGGCGGAGGCAGGAGGGATATAACCGCTGATGGCTGGGGGAAATGAAATCCATACAGAGGGACGGGAAGAACGCCCAGCGCATTGGGTAGCGGTGCAACAGTCTGGCGCTTGGCGTGTGGGGGCACGGGGCGGGTCCTGCGTGTGTGATGGGTCGAAGTTTAAGGGTAAGCGTTTGCTCGTCTGGGCATTCACCTGCACGCTGCTCTGATTAACCAATTAGGCTAATTATCCGGGAGATGTGGGCGTCGGTTTAACGAGCTCCTCGTTAATAATGCTCGTCTGAGTGCGTCCGGAATTACACCCCCTGCACCCCGGCAGGAAGGAAACTCACTGTGTGGGTTTGACACTGTGAGACATGCTAATGATTCAGCTCGGCCACACGTGTGACCTAATTATTATTTATTTATTTATTTATTATTAATAATTTGTTATGGTATTGGTAAAGTATACACTGTTATAAGCTGCTATAAGTGCATTTATAAAGACAGGCTTGCTAGAGACTAAAGTACAAGGTAAAGAGTTTGGGCTGTGTTGGTGGTTGATTGTATCCTGCCATTGTCCTGCATGATAAGACTTCTCATCCCTCTGATGTGTAGCCCCCGGTTTCTCCTGGCTGTGTCCCCGTATTCCCGTTACGTGATGACATCCGCCCCTGCGGGACTACAGTCGGTTCTTCTGAAGAGGTCAAAGGTCGTGATTGTGTTTGTGTTTGTGTCCAGGGCTGGAGAAGGTGGGCCGGGACTCCAGTTACGAGCAGGAGGGGAAGGTCCAGTTCGTGATGGACGCGGTGTACGCCATGGCCCACGCTCTTCACAGCATGCACCGCGACCTGTGCTTCGGCTACCCGGGCCTGTGCCCCCGCATGAGTAACATCAACGGCAAGGAGCTGCTGGAGTACATCCGCAAGGTCAAGTTTAACGGTGAGTGCCGGTTACTGCTTACTCCAGCTCCTCGTCGGCGGGTTGACCAAGCAGGGTTCAGTCTGAGCTTTAACCAGGGGAGCCTGTGTAAAGAACCGCGGGGGGTTAGCTGGGTAGCCTGTATGAGGTAGTAGAGTCTGAGTCAGGACCAAGGTGAGACGAGACAGAGACCAAATGGTGTTGAGATTGAGGCGAGGCTGAGACCAAGACGAGACCATGAACACATGATTCTAAGACCAGGAGAACAATCCAAAACAATAAACTGTCAAGATGAGAGACAGTCCTAACGACGAAGGGATCATGATGAGAGAGGGGCCTTGTCCCTGTCCCGTCCCGGTTGGTGCTATGGACCCCTCCACCATGAATCTGACTGTGCAGCTCATTATTACACTCCAGGGACTGAGCTTTAGGGTTCAATCATGGATTCTCCAGTCAGACTCCACCCTTTTCCTGTCAGTTTGCCACCTTGGCTCCGCCCCCTTGTTATCCTGCTCACCCGTGTTTAGTTTGCATCATCTTCCTGCTAATTATCGCCGCAGCTGTCTCCTCCGTGTTCTGGGTATCTGTTCCTCTGTGCTGTGTTTTGGGTTCCTGCTGTGCCGTGAGCGTGTGGGGTTCCCACTGCGGCTCTATCCGTTTTCCACGTTTCCTCATTATTCATCGTTTTCCCAGTTTTTTTCCCGTTCGTGTGTTTCGCTACACCTATGGATCCCCATGCGCTCTCGACATCTGCCGGCTCTGTTTCTAGCCCAGACTTCTAGATGTGGGAGGGTTGCTGTGCTTTTAGCCACAGGACGTTGGATGTTCAGTTCTGGATCAGTGCGGTACCAGAGACAGCAGGCTCCCTGCTCCACAGCCCAATGCTGGGTGGGTATATGCCTTTAACCCACGCACGGCATGGGACACGGCGCCCGTAGGCTCATGTGCAGCTGCTCCAGAGTGTCCTGTTCCATTGGTCAATGCTTTTCTATGGGTCTGTGTCACATAGGAGGCAGCTTGATTTAGACCTTGACGCATCAGCTTGTTCGTAAAGGTGATGAGTGGGGAGGAGATTGTTCTGGAGATATGCACATGACTGAATCGTACCTGGCAGTGTGTAACACCTCCACGAGCACCAGTAACTTCCCTGGCACAGTTCCGAGGAGAATTCCCTGTAGGCTGGGATTGTATCCACTGCTGCTAGACCCGTATGACCGTACGCTTCCACACACCTGCAGATTCAGCTACTTCCTTCACACTATGGTCTTTGGCCACGCCCACATGCAGTCCCTCCTTTTAGCCAATCATTAACATCTGCTCTGGAGCCATTTTCCACACATGGAACGAGACATTCCCTGCACTGTAGCACCTCTTCCCAATCTATGGATCCCGTCACTCACATGGATCCCATCACTCCAGAGGAGCTGCATGTTTCGAGCTGTTGAGTTTACGTCTCTCTGAGTCTTGACGGCGCTAAATACCTTGACTCGTTCTCATTTCTGTGTCCAGCGTATGATCCGAGTTTTCCTCCCTCCCTCTCCTCCTCCTCCTCCTCCTCCTCCGCCGCCGCTTCCTGGCTTGCAGCTGTTTGAGTTTCTTCCTCCAGGTTGTCATTGTCGTAACTGCTGTTGAGTGATTAACTGGAGAGAGAGAGGGAGGGAGGGAGGGAAGGAGGGACAGTTGGGCCCCTCGAAAGCTCATTAATTCACTCTCTACAGGGCAGCGGCACCGCGCCGCCTGTTCCAGCGTATCACAATCCTCAGCCGCCACTCTCTGAAATCAACCACCGACACTAGAGAGGGGGAAAAGACAAAGGCTGCGTCAGCGCCGTAAAGCCAGGCGCGCACCGTGTGACTCCAGAAGTCTTGGTGTTTGTGGCGCGCTCACACGGCACGTACGAATCACCCACCGTGTACGGAGAAAACCTGGGATGTATGTACGGAACCTCTCCACCCGACTCACACGACGCAGCATGGGTGCTCACGGTGCCTGTGAAACGGAGCCCATACAGACAGCTGGGCTCCGTCTACAGCCCGTTTCTAATAAAGCTGCTTCATTTAAAACAGCACGCTGAGCATCCGAGTACTGAGCAACAGCACTGGCTGAATCCCAAACCACTCCCTGCTCCCTAAGTAGTTAAACCGACTGTGCTACAACAGCTCTGCTAACCTTACTGCCCTGCACTGAACCTGAGAACCCAGAGAACCACAGAGACCATATACACATCACTCTAGTACCGTCTGCAGATACAGACGCTAGTACTGCTAATATCGACTCCTTAGCTTGTGACATGTCCTAACCTCATTCGCTCGTCCAGCTTCTCAGTTGGAGCTCACTTGGCGTTCACCGCGTCACCCTGAGCGGCATACGGCGCCCGAGGAAGCTGAATTTGGCCCAGTCATGAAATTCATTCGGTTCAGGCGTAATGGCGCCGTGTATTCCTGGTGTTGCTGTGCTTTGGTGAATGAGACCAGACATACCTATCTAGAACCCTGACTTCTTTATAGAACCACCTCATGCTTAAATGGTTCTTTGCTTGGTTAAGATCTTGGCGAATGTGCTGTACATGGTTTTATGTAGCACCAAATGTTCTGTTGTTGTTACCATGTCAAGTTTATATACCTATCCTAGAACCGATTTTGACTATATAGAACCATTTTCAATATGCATCTGTGTGGAACCATATGCAACACGTTCCCCATCAATCTGAAGAACCTTTTCACCATGCACAGAACACAATGAGCATGTGAATGGATGTTCGAGGGTTCTATGTAGAACCACTGTCCTTATTAAAGAACCCTTGAGGAACCGTGTTAAGGGTGTAGCTGGGTCAGTGTTGATGGCCACGCTGGGTTAGGAGTTCAGGCGGAGAGGCTGAATACATGGTTGGCTGTATTTGCGATTAAATTAGTTTAATGGGAATTTATCCTAATTAAAATGAGCTCGTTAACATCAAAGCTCGTTAACTGATTTAGTGCATGGTGTGTCTGACTTTGAGGCAGCTGAGCTTTGCTCCTCAGACCGTCTGATCTCTGTGAGTCCAGTCGTGCTGGATCTCCTCCGGTGTTCCATGTTTCTGAAGGCACTTTGGCAGAGACTGCGGCCAAGCTGGGTAAGGATGTTGACGGCGTTCCTAGTGGTTATTATTCTCCGGCCGAGAGAGAGCCGGACCCTGCCTGAACCCTCGTCCGCTCCTAACGCTGGTGAGGAAACAAAGCCAGGGATCCATACACCAATCAAACCCAACTTAAAGAAGCCCAGGGCGTCCGATAGCCTCCGTCGCTTTGCATATCCACCTTGCCGGAAAATCAATCCGGTGGCTTTTGTCTTGAAGGAGAGAGGGAAAAACAGACCACTCCTTCCAAATTCAGGCCCGAGGCTGCTTGGAGAAAACAGTAGCTGGCAAACAGCGGCTTTTAACGATCCCACTGTCGGAACGGCGCCCCTCTCCCCCCGGGACGCTGTAACCTTTCTCAGCAGAGGGAGCTCTGCCAGCCGCGTGACCCAGGCTGCCCGGCGCTGGCCAATGAGCCGCTATCGACATGGCTCTGAAACTCCTGCTGATGAAGGGAGCTCCTCGGCGGCTCGACCTCGGAGGAGATGGAGCTTCAGACAATCGCTGCTGCTGCTGCTGCAATGCAGATTCAGCCAGAGACAAAAAGAGCCTCAGAATGAAGAAGGAGGAGGAGGAGGAGGAGGAGGAGGGAGAGAGGAGGGAGAGAGGAGGAGGAGGAGGAGGAGGAGGAGGGAGAGGCGTAAAGAAAAAAAAAGGCACTACCGAGAGAGAGAGAGAGAGAGAGAGAGAGAGAGAGAGAGAGAGAGAGAGAGAGAGAGAAACTGTTTGATGGCCTTGGTTTAAACTGAACCCGGGTTCCTCCTTATGGTGTGAATGTAGGCCTCAGTGTTGGCGCCTGGGGGCGTGGCTGCTTTATTAGTTTATTAATTAGCTCATTAATATGCGTTTTTTTTACGAATCTCTAATCAGCATTAATGATTACAGTCATGGTACCCCCTTATAATGAGACCACCTTTATTAAAGGTCTGAGTGGGTGTTAATTTGAAAGCTTGTGTTTTGGGGTTAAGGTTTAGAGTTAGTGTTAAGGTTAGGTTTAGTGTTGGGGCTAAGGTTAGGGTTAGGTTTAGTGTTATGGTTACGCTTGGGTTTAGTGTTGGGGTTAAATTTAGAGTTAGGATTAAGGTAAGGTTTAGTGTTGGGGCTAAGGTTAGGGTTAGGTGTAGTGTTTGGGTTAGGATTAGGTTCAGTGTTGGGGTTAGGATTAGGTTTAGTGTTGGGTTAGGTGTAGTGTTGGGGTTAGGATTAGGTGTAGTGTTGGGGTTAGGTGTAGTGTTGGGGTTAGGATTAGGTTTAGTGTTTGGGTTAGGTGTAGTGTTGGGCTAAGGTTAGGGTTAGGTGTAGTGTTGGTGTTAGGATTAGGTTTAGTGTTGGGGTTAGGTGTAGTGTTGGGATTAGGTTTAGTGT
>JAMWET010001427.1:0-35000 GCA_024036415.1 Prochilodus magdalenae | reverse complement strand
GGGTGGAGGAACTGGACTGGATGGATTAGGGCGGAGACTGAGAGCCAGGCCTTCTCGTCCAACATCAGTGTCTGACCTCACAGATGGGGTTCTGGAGAAATGGTCAGAAATTCCCATAACCACATTCCCAACCCTGTGGAAAGAATTCCCAAAAGAGATGGAGCTGTTGTAGCTGTAAAGGGCGGAGCATCAGATTACACTTTATGGATATGGAATAGGATGTAGCTCAGGCTCATATGCGTGTGAAGACAGACGAGCGAGTTTGGGGCAGTGTGAAGCAGTACGGGGCAGTACGGGGCAGTGTGGGACAGTATGGGGCAGTGTGTGGCAGTACGGGGCAGTACGGGGCAGTGTGTGGCAGTGTGGGGCAGTACAGGGCAGTGTGGGGCAGTATGGGGCAGTGTGTGGCAGTACGGGACAGTACGGGGCAGTGTGTGGCAGTGTGGGGCAGTACAGGGCAGTGTGTGGCAGTGTGGGGCAGTACGGGGCAGTACGGGGCAGTGTGTGGCAGTGTGGGGCAGTACGGGACAGTACGGGGCAGTGTGTGGCAGTGTGGGGCAGTACGGGGCAGTGTGTGGCAGTGTGGGGCAGTACAGGGCAGTGTGTGGCAGTGTGGGGCAGTACGGGGCAGTACGGGGCAGTACGGGGCAGTGTGGGGCAGTATGGGGCAGTGTGGGGCAGTGTGGGGCAGTGTGTGGCAGTACGGGGCAGTGTGTGGCAGTGTGTGGCAGTACGGGGCAGTACAGGGCAGTGTGTGGCAGTACAGGGCAGTGTAATTATCTTAGACAGTACGCTCCAGGACCCCGCTGTAGAGAGCCCACTGCTGAGATCCCAGCCCTAGGACAGGAGCAGTGTAAACACAGCACGGTACAGGTGGGTAAAGCATCTACGGTTCTGTTTCCAGGCACCGCAATAGAACACAAGTCCCTCCCGGCTCTGGGCTGCTGTAATCCGAGACCGTTAAAAGTTCAATCCAGGAATTTAATATCATCACTGTGATCATAATAGTGGTAATAACTGGATATGTGACGCTTCACGGTCATTCAGTTCCGTAAATGCCTCAAACCAGGTAACAGGGCTGCTGTTCTTACAGTAACGGGGCTCTGCTGCTCCCAGCTGTCTTCATGGTGTGCTGGAGATCCCCAGATGGTGTTCTACTCCAGTCAGAGGTTCTAGTGTACAGGTGGAGCTGTCTTCATGGTGTACTGGAGATCCCCGGATGGTGTTCTACTCCAGTCAGAGGTTCTAGTGTACAGGTGGAGCTGTCTTCATGGTGTACTGGAGATCCCCGGATGGTGTTCTACTCCAGCCAGAGGTTCTAGTGTACAGGTGGAGCTGTCTTCATGGTGTACTGGAGATCCCCGGATGGTGTTCTACTCCAGCCAGAGGTTCTAGTGTACAGGTGGAGCTGTCTTCATGGTGTACTGGAGATCCCCGGATGGTGCTCTAGTCTACAGGTGGAGCTGTCTTCATGGTGTACTGAAGATAACTGGGTGGTGTTCTACTCCAGTCAGAGGTTCTAGTGTACAGGTGGAGCTATCTTCATGGTGTACTGGAGATACCCGGATGGTGTTCTACTCCAGTCAGAGGTTCTAGTGTACAGGTGGAGCTATCTTCATGGTGTACTGGAGATACCCGGATGGTGTTCTACTCCAGTCAGACGTTCTAGTGTACAGGTGGAGCTATCTTCATGGTGTACTGGAGATACCCGGATAGGGGTTTCTACTCCAGCAAGATCTTCATGTGTACAGTGGCGCTACTGGAGGTGGCACGGAGATACCCGGATGGTGTTTCTACTCCAGCCAGAGGTTCTAGTGTACAGGTGGCGCTATCTTTCATGGTGTACTGGAGATACCCGGATGGTGTTCTACTCCAGTCAGAGGTTCTAGTGTACAGGTGGAGCTATCTTCATGGTGTACTGGAGATCCCGGATGGTGTTCTACCCCAGTCAGAGGTTCTAGTGTACAGGTGGAGCTATCTTCATGGTGTACTACAGATCCCCAGATGGTGTTCTACTCCAGTCAGAGGTTCTAGTGTACAGGTGGAGCTATCTCCATGGTGTACCGGAGATCCCCGGATGGTGTTCTACACCAGTCAGAGGTTCTAGTGTACAGGTGGAGCTATCTTGGTGGACTGATCATTCGCGTGTGCATATAGAGAACATCTGGGAGAGATCCAGGCCTTCAGCTCTGAGCATCACGTAGCTGGGCCCCGGACCCGGCGTTCCAGGAGGAAGGGAGGACTGCCAGCGCCGCCTCAGTGCCAGCCACTCAAAGGCGCTCGCTACACATGCATATGCATTAAACCAGAGCGAGTCTGATTGACGGGTTGGTGGGACAGAGCTTAAATATTGGGGGATAATTCGAGCAGATGGCGATGAGGATAATTGAAAGGTAGTTCCACGAGTGCCAGTGTCTTTCCTCCGCTCTGTGTAGGAACTCATAGCTCCGTTGGCATCTGGAGATCCAGTTGTCAAAGCCAGAAATCTTCTGCTGCTGCGTTCCCTTTGACGAGCCGCCACGGCGGTCGGCCTGCTGTCGCTCCGCGGCGTCTTTCCGAGAGGAGCCTGACTGCTATTGACAGATTAATAACACATCTGAGGCCTGATTAGAGCGCGCTGGGACAGCGCCATCCTTACAGTGGGAACCCTTGAGAGGGGCTAAACCGCTGGCAGTGAATGAAGGTGGAGGCGCACCAACACGGATGAAAACGGACGGCCCTCAGATGTGGAGCCAACACTGCGGAGAATCAGTTCTACAGTACACGTTAGGATGGAGCTGTTAGACATTTACAGCTCAGCTGGACAGTGTAGTATCAGCTCTACTGCACGTACCACACACCCATCATCAACCAAACAGCTGCACCCTGGAGGTGTGGGAGTGCAGGTGTGTTGGAAAGGAGGATGAAGGTGACCAGGATCAATAACTGGTGATAAATTTAGACTGATATGATCAATATTTATTGAGCTACACATACAGAAGTCTGTCTCTCAGTATGGCGTCGGGCCGCCGTGTTCGCTAACCCAACACGCCAGACGTCTCGGTATGGAGCTGTAGAGGTTCCTGATGGAGTCCTGTGATAATCCATCCCATGCAGCTTGAACATCCTCACACAGTTCCTGCAGATGGTGCGGTAGGGGTGGAGGTGGAGGGACACCAGGCCTTCTGGACGTGTGACGACAGACCGTTCGTCTCGGTGCTGACCACGGTGCCTCCACACACGGATTCGTTGGGCGTCTCCACCAAGACTAAAGCGGGACTCGTCACTGAAGATGACCCGCTGCCATTCTGAGTCACTCCATGACAGTCTGGTACGACACCACTGCAGTCTTTGGTGACGGTGACGTGGGGTTAAGGACAGTCGTGGTAACGGTCTGTGTGCATGTAGTCCTGCGTGGTGCAGCCGTCTGCCGATGGTGCTGCACTAACAGGAGGACTCATGGAGGACACCACTGCTCGCTGGAGGTCTGTAATGGTGGTGTTGGGTCAGTCAGGTACAGAGATAAGACCATGTCAAACCTGCACACCTATTTATTATTATTCATAGATCCTCGTTTTAATTTCAGTCGTTATTGAATTTTAGTCTTTAGTCTTATAATGTTTTTGATTACATTTTTAATCCTTTTGTTTGTTTTAAATTGTACTTTTTTCTATTCATCCTTTGATGTTGCAATATTCAAAATGAATTTATAATATTTATTTATTTATTTTTTACTTTCCCCTTTATTAATAAACTCTTAATTGTCCTCCTAATCATTTTATCTTATTTGGGTTTATAGTCAGTGGGGTCTTTTCTCTAGTTTTTTTCTCTTAATTAGTTTTTTGCGCCGGGCGGCCTCCGTAATGGTGAAAAGATAGTTTGTTCTTATATTTAATTATTCTGATTAAGATCCTGTTTTAAATATGAAAATACCTCGGCTCCTCGGCCACATTAAAAATAAACACACCCCGAGTTCACATCCGAGTAAACATAAAGACTGTTTGATTGATTGATTGGCTTTGCTTGGCCTTATGACTGTACAGATCGGATCATCTTCTGAGGTAAATGTGAGGTAACTGGTCATGTGACTGTATTAGTATACTACACTGTAGGTCAGAACCTGTTACTGTACTGTATACCACACACAGGGGGCGTATACAGTGTGTGGTATATACTACTGTAGTATACTGTGTGCAGGATACTCATGGGCGATTTCAAACACAGCCTACCAGTATCTAATTAATGACATTTATAAACCATTTATAAACCTGTTATAAACATTTATAAACATGTTATAAACCTGTTATAAACCTGGTATAAACCTGTTATAAACATTTATAAACATGTTATAAACCTGTTATTAACATTTACAAACCTGGTATAAACCTGGTATAACGGGAGTCTTCTTCCAAAGTGGTCCGGAGTTCCAGTCTGGAACGCTGTGTGTATGAACTACAGTAACATCCCAGCAGTGGAGCTGTACCCTCCTCTCTCCTCTCTTTGTTTTCATGTCGTGGAGGGAGGCGCTCGGAGCGTTTGCAGACTTGATGCCGCCCTAAATAAAAGAACAGAAGCGGTGTACAGGATGACGCCGGGCTGCGTGACATATGATTACGAGCTCTTGCCTTATCCCTCTCATTATATCCTGCAGGATGCCCTCTCACTCGTGTTTGTCTCCCCGTCTTCAGGAGAGCAAAGGAGGACAAATCAAAAGGAGCTGTTTTGGGAGACGGGAGACGCGAGGGGGAGGGGGGCACACAACAGAGAACGTGACCCACGGATCGAGGGGTCCATTCATCCCAGGGATGCGAATTACAGCTGCGAGAGAAACTCAGCTGCCGTAATGAAGGCGGCGATGCGGTAAAGAGGCGTCCGCGGCCGGCTTCTTAAACCGCCAGGCAGGGAGCGGCAGATAACGAGCAGCTGGAGACTCAGCTGTAAACGAGGCCGGAATCACATACGTATAAACACACACGGAGAACAAGACTCGGAGCTTCCGGGAGCGGGCCCTCGGCACAGGGCCAGACGTTCAGCACGGGCCTGGAGCAGGCTCCAAACCGGAATCCGTGGCGCTCCAGGGTTGCCGGCGTTTGTGCAGCTCTGGAATGCTAATTAATTTAGCGTGTGCTAATGATCAGTGCTTAGAGCTGATCTAGCGAACGCCGGCGTGCTCCCTCCACGAGTTTGCTGTGGATCAGGTTTTCCGCGGCGTGGTTTTCGGAATGCTTTCGTTTGCACCCGTTTGGGCTAATGGTGCTGATGCACCGCTCTGTGCGTTTGGCGCGCGGGTAAAGCAGCATGGTTTATTTATCGGGGTGTGCTGGTTTTTTCCGCATCCGTCTGTCAAAAAATGCCAAACGGCAGACTCGAGACTTTTGTAGTTTGTCGCAAATTGGAGCCATGCGAAGTGGAATTTGGGAACCCAGGGGAGGGAGCTGTTGGCAGGAGCCGGGCTGTTTTATGTCTGTTGGCTCGCTTCCCTGCCTTTGAGTGGGGATATCAGTTTACCAGAGTATCCGTTCTCTCGCTCGAGCCACAAACGCTGCACGCGGCTCGCGAGGCTCCCTGTGGCTGTGCCCGGGCGCTGCTTATGGAAGATAAGGTTGCCGTTTGGGCAGCGTGCACTCTCCGGCGTGGCGTTTGATACTCAGCTCATGCGTGTGGAAGGTTCTTATCAGAGGTCCTGTAAACCAATCAGCTGCATTTCGGTATATGAAGTAATCACCCCTGATAAACAGGATACCCCCATTGTACCCATCTGAGTGGATCATATTTGGAATGTTTTGGTTTCTCCCTGGCAAGGGCGCCGTCTGGGCACGCACATATCCCAGCTCGAGTTCATCGTAGCGCTGTTTCGGGGGTATCAGCTCGTGGGTCATTTGTAGTCTGTCACACCCACATGGACGTCCCATTCTGAGCCCCTGGGTGTTCGGTGGAGTGTCCTCCTCTATAACTCCTCTGGGAAGACGATATTCCAGTTCATCCCAAAGCTGCTCTGTGGGGGTCAGGGTTCTGTGCAGGCCACTGGAGTTCCTCCACCCCAAACTCCTCAGTCCGTGTCCTTATGGATCTGGCTTTGTGCACAGGGACACGGTCCTGCTGGAACAGGAAAGGGTTCTTCCCCAAACTGCTGCACAAAGCTGGAGGTGTAGAACCGTGGAGAACGTCTCTGTGTGCTGCAGCATTAACACCACCCTTCACACAGACCGTGATCCCCCCTCCACCAAACTTTACCGTGGGCACTCTGCGTTCCGGTAGGGAGCGTTCTCCTGGATTCATCCACCAAACCCAGATCCCTCCATCAGACTGCTGGACAGTGAAGCGTTATCCATCACTCCAGAGAACCCGGTTCCACTGCTCCAGAGTCCGGTGGTGGAGCTCTACCCCACTCCAGCTTGTGTACAGCTGCTCAGCCCTGGAGACCCAGGTCCTGAAGATCCTGATCCACAGCTCCTCTGCTGAGGTTGCTTCCAGAGATGGGCATTAGGAGATAGGAGCATCAGGAGAGGGCGACAGTACTGCTCGTCTCCCGGCCTGGTGACACACTGTCACGCTTCACGTCCTCAGAGAGGCTGTTCGTGTAATCATGCTAGACGTTTGCAGGAACTTGGGATTTGACTGGAGTGAGCACTGAACTCCTGGATTGAGGCAGCCGGCCTGGAGGTCAGGGAACCAGCCTTGTATAGCCACTGCTTCAATTGTAGTACCTGTAGTACCCTTGGTACCTAACCCCCAACATGGTGCCATGGATGGGGTTGCCCAATGCTTCAGGCAGGTGTGCTCGCTGCCCCCTAGTGTGTGTATGTGGGTATTGCGCTGCATGGATGGGTCAAATGTGGAAGACCGGTTCCTCGGTGTGCAAGCACAATGGCAAATGGTTCTAAATGGTTCTAAATGGTTCTGAAGTTAATGATTGGTTTATTGAGAATGGCCAGTAGTGTCTGGTGTTCACTGTAAAGGCAGATATCACCGCTACAGCAGCATTTAAGGTGGAACGGGAGTTTTGTACAAATTCAGCTTCATCTGGTTAGATTCATGAGTTTGCTGCAGTGGGCTGGAATGGCATCTCCCTGAAGGGGGCTCATCCCAAGCAGTTCCCTACTGGCTCGCTGGGTGATGAGGATCTATCTTGGCCATTTGAACAGTTCTTCATAAGCTCTCCAGACAAAACACAATCACCTTGTGTGTGTAAGGTGGTAGTACCTTCAGGCTCCTGCAGGTGGCGCTGCACAAGGATGATGGGTCTATAAACCCCTGTGGGGTGTGAGTGACGGGATCCATAGATTGGGAAGAGGTGCTACAGTGCAGGGAATGTCTCGTTCCATGTGTGGAAAATGGCTCCAGAGCAGATGTTAATGATTGGCTAAAAGGAGGGACTGCATGTGGGCGTGGCCAAAGACCATAGTGTGAGGAAGTAGCTGAATCTGCAGGTGTGTGGAAGCGTACGGTCATACGGGTCTACCAGCAGTGGATACAATCCCAGCCTACAGGGAATTCTCCTCGGAACTGTGCCAGGGAAGGCCTCCACCACATCTGGATCAGCTGCAGCCTACATTTAGAAAGGTGCTGGTGCTGGTGGAGGGGTTACACGCTGGTCCAGCTCAGGGGACTCGGGGTCCGGGTTGCTTGTGTACCATGTCCACCTTTGTCCTCTTTGACTGTGTTGACTGTGTGTTTGAGACGCTCTGCCGGTGCTGAGTCTCGTTCTTAGGCAGTGCACCTTTGATGCGCCTTTAAAGGTGTGGCTCCTACTTAGGCTCCGCCCTCGGAAGCCCAGGCCGCAGTCTGGGTCCAGCCTGCTCACTTCTGCATGTGGACGGGTCCAGTTTTGCTTCATCTGCCGTTCCTGTACGCTCTCCTACCCTACCCCGAGCAGCTTTAGCCGAACCCAAAACCCTGCGCCGCACCCTGCGCCGCACCCTCTGCCAGTTTTGGGCTGTATTAGCGCCAGTTTGATGGGGAGGCAGGTTTTCTGATGCCCTGCTGAGATTCATTTCGGTGTAGATCAGATATGGAGGCCCAATTTGAATTTCATGTTGGCGAGTTGTGTGAAAGGGATGTGGCATGCTGGGAAAAAAATAGGCGCCTGCCCTCACTTGATCAGGAAGGAGAGTCCGGGTCCGGGTGAGGCGTTAGTGTAGTGCAGCGTCTGTTCTTACTAAAACCATAACGATCAGGATATCTATGAAATCCACGCCCACCGGCTCTCTTTAGCTCCTCCCCTTACTTTAAATCCCTTTTCGGAATATGCTCGTTCTCGTTCATTGTTAGTCTCACACTGAGGGATCGTAAATGACTCTAAGCAGCACGACTCAGAGTCAGAAATGGCCAAGGACGTCTCTACGTTAGATCCTGAGGAGGCTCATGTAACCGCTTCCTCCAGCTCAGAGCACAGTGTACACAGCCCTGTTCTAACGGAGCCGGGACCGTGTGTGGGACACGGGAGGAGCAGTGGGGGGTGTTAGTGTGGGCAGAGTGTTAGTTGTGGGTATTAGTGTTGGGGTACTAGTGTGGAGGGATATTAGGTAAGTGGGGTATTAATGGGGGTATTAATGGTGGGGTATTAGTGTGGAGGGATGTTAGGTGAGCAGGGTATTAATGGGGGTTCTAGTGTGGAGGGATGTTAGGTAGGTGGGGTATTAATGGCTGTATTAGTGGTGGGGTATTAGTGTGGAGGGATGTTAGGTAGGTGGGGTATTAATGGGGGTATTAATGGTGGGGTATTAGTGTGGAGGGATGTTAGGTGAGCGGGGTATTAATGTGGGAAGAGTGTTGTAGGTTTTAGTGTTGGGGAGTGGTAGTGAGGGATTTTGGTGTTGGGGAGGGTATGAGTGTTCGGGGGTATTAGTATTGGGGTATTAGTGTTGGGGTACTAGTGTGGAGGGATGTTAGGTAGGTGGGGTATTAATGGGGGTATTAGTGTTGGGTTACTAGTGTGGAGGGATGTTAGGTAGGTGGGGTATTAATGGGGGTATTAGTGTTGGGTTACTAGTGTGGAGGGATGTTAGGTAGGTGGGGTATTAATTGGGGTATTAATGTTGGATTACTAGTGTGGAGGGATGTTAGGTAGGGGGGTATTAGTGTTGGGGTACTAGTGTGGAGGAGTGTTAGGTAAGTTGGGTATTAATGGGGTATTAGTGTTGGGGTATTAGTGTGGAGGGATGTTAGGTAGGTGGGGTATTAATTGGGGGTATTAGTGTGGAGGGATGTTAGGTAAGTGGGGTATTACTGGGGGTATTAGTTTTTAGTGTTGGGGTACTATTGTGGAGGGTTATTAGGTACGTGGGGTATTAATTGGGGGTATTAGTGTTGGGTTACTAGTGTGGAGGGATGTTAGGTAAGTTCGGTATTAATGGGGGGTATTAGTGTTGGGGTATTAGTGTGGAGGGATGTTAGGTAAGTTCGGTATTAATGGGGGGTATTAGTGTTGGGGTATTAGTGTGGAGGGATGTTAGGTGAGTTGGGTATTGATGGGGGTATTAGTGTGGAGGGATGTTAGGTAGGTGGGGTATTAATGGGGGGTATTAGTGTTGGGGTACTAGTGTGGAGGGATGTTAGGTAAGTTGGGTATTAATGGGGGGTATTAGTGTGGAGGGATGTTAGGTAGGTGGGGTATTAGTGTTGGGGTACTAGTGTGGGGGGATGTTAGGTAGATGGGGTATTAAATAGGGGTATTAGTGTTGGGGTATTAGTGTGGAGGGTGGTTGTTTAGGTAGGTGGTGTATTAGTGTTGGGATATTAGTGTTGGGTTACTAGTGTGGAGGGATGTTAGGTAGGTGGGGTATTAATGGGGGTATTAGTGTTGGGTTACTAGTGTGGAGGGATGTTAGGCAGGTGGGGTATTAGTGTTGGGATAATAGTGTTGGGTTACTAGTGTGGAGGGATGTTAGGTAGGTGGGGTATTAATGGGGGTATTAGTGTTGGGGTGCTAGTGTGGAGGGATGTTAGGCAGATGGGGTATTAGTGTTGGGATAATAGTGTTGGGTTACTAGTGTGGAGGGATGTTAGGTAGGTGGGCAATTAATGGGGGTACTAGTGTGGAGGGATGTTAGGTAGGTGGGGTATTAATGGGGGTATTAGTGTTGGGGTACTAGTGTGGAGGGATGTTAGGTAGGTGGGGTATTAATGGGGGTATTAGTGTGAAGGTAAGTGGGGTATTAGTGGGGTACCTGTCTATCTGTGAACCCGTGGTGGAGAACGTGTGCTGGTTCTAGACTCTGTATTGTCCTCATTCTGTCCGATGTTGGTGAAGCCCCCTGTGGCTCCGGTTGGCCATGCTCCTGGGTCCTACTGACCGGAGGAACGACCTCACCGCCGCTCCACCTGCAGGAATCACTCAGTAACAGGCCTGCACGATGGGAATATAATTACCTCCACCCGGGCCGCTCCGCCCGCGCCGCTCCGCTCCCACAGCGATCACCCATCACAAAGCTTTGTGTGCATAAGAGGGCGCGGCGTTGGGCACGACTGGCAGGGCGAGATAGATAGTGCGAGGGAGTTGACAGTAACTCATATCTTCCTCCGGGAGAGAGAGCAGCGGGCGGAATGCCTTCCCTCTCTCCGTAGTGGAGGAGCGGTTCTCCCCGTAAGAGCCGGCAGCTGCCTGCATTATTTATCTCTGCAGCACCTGGATCCCCCACTCCACACCTCCCGCACACCCCCCGCCGAGCAGGTAGGCAGGGAAACAGCTGAGCACTGTCGGCGGCTCTGGTGCACTCAGCAAACGAGGGTCTGTTCTGTTCTCCCTTTCCCCTCTCCAACATTCCCCGCACGCGTGTGTGGAAACGGTCTGATTTAAACGAGCAGGTGAGGAAAAACAAGCGTGTGGGAATGATCCTTCTTCCGATAGCTCACACTGGGGGTCACATGACTCCAGATCTTCACACAGTGATGTGGTGACGGTGGACGTCGTGAACAGACCCCCGGGAGACGGGAACGCTTTAAGCCTAATCCGACTTCAGAATTCCAGCATAGTCCAGCTCCGCAGGTCAGCAGAGCAGGGCCTGCCTTTCCCAAAGAGATCTCATCACAAGCCTTCAGGAAGCCCGGAGATATGGACCCTGGAACACCCACAGTTCCCACTAGCAGGCGACGGAGCGGTAACGGAGCCGCCATTCCTGATGGGAATACGGGATTTGGATCCTAGATTTACCAACAAGTGGCGAGCGACCAATCAGCTGCCTGCACATGAACCAGGCTGTGAAGCGACCCAGACCAAGCGTAGACACGGGGGTCCGAGGTCTCCACCTCCTGCTGTCTGAGCGCTTCGCTCCTACCGGTGTTTGGTTCCAGTTCTCAGCAGTGTGGTGGTGAACATGGAGAACCGCCAGAACCGGCGTTTCCTCTTTCCCCAGTTTACATGATGCGTCTTTGTACGTATACACCAGTAGAGAAATGAGGTGTGGTAGAGAGAACAGGACAGTGTTGGGGTCTCTGGAGAGTTAGGTCACTCGAGAGGCGGCTAGGTTAGCCAGCATGCTAATAAAGCTAGCCAGGAATGCAACCAGTTAGCCAATCACTTCACCAGCTTTCAGAACCAGCTGGCTCTGCTGGACCTTGTACACGCCCACACACTACAATGAGGGAAGCCTGGAATGCGCCCGCAAGAGACACGTGGGGCGACGTTAGCGACTTGTCCCCTGTAGAGACATCGGCCACGGTGGGGATCCGGAGAGCCAGAGGGATCTAGATAGCTGTAACGGTACAGGATTACAGTGCACTAGAACACAGGGGTCAGGCCCAGCAGGGCTGTGTCCACTCACTGTCCACTCTATTAGACACTCCTACCTTGCTGCTCCACCTTGTAGATGGACAGTCAGAGACGATAGCTCATCTGCTGCTGCACAGTGCAGTGTTGGTCCTCCTCTAGTCCTTCACCAGTGGGCACAGGACGCCCTGCACACAGTACACCGCCCACACGACAATGCTATGCTACCCACAGGACGCTGGCAGCAAGCGATGTCATGGTCGGTCCCGGCCGCAGTGACTGTCTGATGTGGCAGTTTGATCTGATGACTCTGGTGTGTTGTTTTGCAGGAAGTGCCGGGACTCCGGTTTCCTTCAACCAGAACGGAGACGCCCCGGGACGCTACGACATCTTCCAGTATCAGATAACCAACAGGTCCACCGCGGAGTACAAAGTGATCGGCTCCTGGACGAACAAGCTGCACCTGAACGTGAGTGCGGAGACCCACACCTGCACCGGCTCCGTGCCGGTGAAATTATTCCGGATTTGATTTGTTTTGGAGCGGCTGTTCGGCGCGGCGCTCCCGCTCAAGTGCTGTTTGCAATTTGTTCGATATCCAATTGGCGTGTAAACGCCTGGTGCTTGTAGTTCTGCGAGAGCCGGCTTGCGCCGCGATCCGATGGGAATACGCGCAGGCCTTCATTAGCTGAGAGGATGAAAGATGACGAGGCTAATAGGAGCGTGATGCTTTATGCCCAGCTGCAAAACACAACTAATGGATTTCAGAATGAGGAGCATTCTCAGAGCCAAAACTCTTTCAGCAGCGTTCGCTCCGGCTCAGAACCGCCGATCCAGAGCGCTGAGCGTTATTCAGCTCGGAAAACCAGGTCCACACTGGGAACGCGGTTCAACACTCTCTACTGCAAACCAGCAGGGTTAGGGGATTAGTGTAAATGTAGGGGTTAGGGGGTTTAGTGTAAATGTAGGGGTTAGGGGTTTAGTGTAAATGTAGGGGTTAGGGGGTTTAGTGTAAGTGTAGGGGTTAGGGGGTTAGTGTAAATGTAGGGGTTAGGGGGTTTAGTGTAAATGTAGGACTTACGGGGTTTAGTGTAAATGTAGAGGTTAGGGGGTTTTAGTGTAAGTGTAGGGGTTAGGGGGTTTAGTGTAAATGTAGGGGTTAGGGGGTTTAGTGTAAATGTAGGGGTTAGGGGGTTTAGTGTAAGTGTAGTGGTTAGGGGGGTTAGTGTAAATGTAGGGGTTAGGGGGGTTAGTGTAAATGTAGGGGTTAGGGGGTTTAGTGTAAATGTAGAGGTTAGGGGGTTTAGTGTAAGTGTAGGGGTTAGGGGGTTTAGTGTAAATGTAGGGGTTAGGGGGTTTAGTGTAAATGTAGGGGTTAGGGGGTTTAGTGTAAATGTAGGGGTTAGGGGGTTTAGTGTAAATGTAGGACTTACGGGGTTTAGTGTAAATGTAGGGGTTAGGGGTTTAGTGTAAATGTAGGGGTTAGGGGGTTTAGTGTAAATGTAGAGGTTAGGGGGTTTAGTGTAAATGTAGGGGGTTAGGGGGATTAGTGTAAATGTAGGGGTTAGGGGGATTAGTGTAAATGTAGGGGTTAGTGTAAATGTAGGGGTTAGGGGGATTAGTGTAAATGTATGGGTTAGTGTAAATGTAGGGGTTAGGGGTTTAGTGTAAATGTAGGGGTTAGGGGTTTAGTGTAAATGTAGGGGTCAGGGGGTTTAGTGTAAATGTAGGGGTTAGGGGGTTAGTGTAAATGTAGGGGTTAGGTGGTTTGGCGTAAATGTAGGGGTTAGGGGGTTTAGTGTAAATGTAGGGGTTAGGGGTTTAGTGTAAATGTAGGGGTTAGGGGGTTTAGTGTAAATGTAGGGGTTAGGGGGTTTAGTGTAAATGTAGGGGGTTAGGGGGATTAGTGTAAATGTAGGGGTTAGGGGGATTAGTGTAAATGTAGGGGTTAGTGTAAATGTAGGGGTTAGGGGGATTAGTGTAAATGTATGGGTTAGTGTAAATGTAGGGGTTAAGTGTAAATGTAGGGGTTAGGGGTTTAGTGTAAATGTAGGGGTTAGGGGTTTAGTGTAAATGTAGGGGTTAGGGGGTTTAGTGTAGATGTAGGGCTTAGGGGTTTAGTGTAAATGTAGGGGTTAGGGGGTTTAGTGTAAATGTAGGGGTTAGGGGGTTTAGTGTAAATGTAGGGGTAAGGGGTTAGTGTAAATGTAGGGATTCAGTGTAAATGTAGGGGTTAGGGGGTTTAGTGTAAATGTAGGGGTAAGGGGTTAGTGTAAATGTAGGGGTTAGCGGCTTTAGTGTAAATGTAGTGATTAGGGGTTTAGTGTAAATGTAGGGGTTAGGGGTTTAGTGTAAATGTAGGGGTTAGGGGTTTACTGTAAATGTAGTGGTTAGGGGGTTTAGTGTAAATGTAGGGGTTAGGGGGTTTAGTGTAAATGTAGGGGTTAGGGGGTTTAGTGTAAATGTAGGGATTTAGTGTAAATTTAGGGGTTTGGGGGTTTAGTGTAAATGTAGGGGTAAGGGGTTAGTGTAAATGTAGGGGTTAGGGGCTTTAGTGTAAATGTAGGGATTAGGGGTTTAGTGTAAATGTAGGGGTTAGGGGTTTAGTGTAAATGTAGGGGTTAGGGGTTTAGTGTAAATGTAGGGGTTAGGGGGTTTAGTGTAAATGTAGGGGTTAGGGGTTTAGTGTAAATGTAGGGGTTAGGGGGTTTAGTGTAATGTAGGGGTTAGGGGGTTAGTGTAGATGTAGGGGTTAGGGGGTTTAGTGTAAATGTAGGGGTTAGGGGGTTTTAGGGTAAATTTAGGGGATGAGGGTTTTAGTGTAAATGTAGGGGTTAGGGGGTTTAGTGTAGATGTAGGGGTTAGGGGGTTAGTGTAAATGTAGGGGTTAGGGGGTTTAGTGTAAATGTAGGGGTTAGGGGTTAGTGTAAATGTAGGGGTTAGGGGGGTTAGTGTAAATCTAGGGGTTAGGGGGTTTAGTGTAAATGTAGGGGTTAGGGGGGTTAGTGTAAATGTAGGGGTTAGGGGTTTAGTGTAAATGTAGGGGTTAGGGGGTTTAGTGTAAGTGTAGGGGTTAGGGTTTAGTGTAAATGTAGGGGTTAGGGGGGTTAGTGTAAATGTAGGGGTTAGGGGGTTTAGTGTAAATGTAGGGGTTAGGGGGTTTAGTGTAGATGTAGGGGTTAGGGGGTTTAGTGTAAATGTAGGGGTTAGGGGGTTTAGTGTAAATGTAGGGGTTAGTGGGTTTAGTGTAAATGTAGGGGTTAGGGGGTTTAGTGTAAATGTAGGGGTTAGGGGGTTTAGTGTAAATGTAGGGGTTAGGGGGTTTAGTGTAAATGCAGGAGTTAGGGGGTTTAGTGTAAATGTAGGGGTTAGGGGGTTTAGTGTAGATGTAGGGGTTAGGGGGTTTAGTGTAAATGTAGGGGTTAGGGGGTTAGTGTAAATGTAGGGGTTAGGGGGGTTAGTGTAAATGTAGGGGTTAGGGGTTTAGTGTAGATGTAGGGGTTAGGGGGTTTAGTGTAAATGTAGGGGTTAGGGGTTTAGTGTAAATGTAGGGGTTAGGGGTTTAGTGTAAATGTAGGGGTTAGGGGGTTTAGTGTAAATGTAGGGGTTAGGGGGTTTAGTGTAAATGTAGGGGTTAGGGGGGTTTAGTGTAGATGTAGGGGTTAGTGGGTTTAGTGTAAATGTAGGGGTTAGGGGGTTTAGTGTAAATGTAGGGGTTAGGGGGTTTGTGTAAATGTAGGGGTTAGGGGTTTAGTGTAAATGTAGGGGTTAGGGGGGTTTAGTGTAAATGTAGGGGTTAGGGGGTTTAGTGTAAATGTAGGGGTTAGGGGTTTAGTGTAAGTGTAGGGGTTAGGGGTTTAGTGTAGATGTAGGGGTTAGGGGGTTTAGTGTAAATGTAGGGGTTAGGGGGTTTAGTGTAAATGTAGGGGTTAGGGGGTTTAGTGTAAATGTAGGGGTTAGGGGTTTAGTGTAAATGTAGGGGTTAGGGGTTTAGTTGAGGATTTGGTGTTCCCCTGATTTGCCGGTGCTGCGTGACTTGATCAGTGTAATGAAAGTGTTCGTGTGAGAGTGTTCTTTACTCCGGCACTAATTAAACACATCTATTCTCACACAGCGTGATTCGCCAGCACAGTATTAATAATTCAAATGTTTCCTTCATCGTTCCAGAAAAACCTGATTATCCTTAATAACAGCTTTCACTCCTTAATTACATGTGCTAGTGAAAGAGAAGTCAAAAAAGAATTCACCCAGTTACTATCTACATCCCATAATTCATATAATTGTGTGTTTGAGGCGTAAACAGAGCGATCATGGTGGGTTATATGGAATGTTGATGATGAAAACCTGGAAGTACTAAGTTCCTTTGGGGGACTATTTGACCTCACAGCGCCCTGCAGCATGTATCCCTCCACCATGAATGGAGTTTAAGGCTGAGATCTTCTCCACACTATCATAAACAGCGTCTCAGACATCAGGCAGCGTATTCAGAACCACCTCATGTAGGAACTTCCTGTGAGGGAGCTTTTAGAGGGGACGTCTGGTTACCTTCACCACCACTGGGAACTCTAGAGTAGAGCACTTCACACCAAACCATTCTCAGTGACCTCTCAGTGACCTCTTATCCTGAAGAGGGGTCACCTTAACCTGAAGCCTTACTGTGTTTGTGTGCAGGTGGATGGCATGCATTGGCGTACAGGTGACCCCACTCTACCTGTGTCCGTGTGCAGCGTGCCGTGCCAGACGGGCGAGAGGAAGAAGATCGTAAAGGGCGTGCCGTGCTGCTGGCACTGCGAGCGCTGCGAGGGTTACCACTACCAGGCCAGTGAGTTCAGCTGCGAGTTGTGCCCCTACGAGCAGCGCCCTGACCGCAACCGCACCAGCTGCCAGCCCATCCCCATCATCAAGCTGGAGTGGCACTCTCCCTGGGCCGCTGTGCCAGTCTTCGTCTCCGTGCTGGGCATCATGGCTACTAGCTTCGTGGTGGTCACCTTTGTGCGCTACAACGACACTCCCATCGTGCGGGCGTCAGGCCGGGAGATGAGCTACGTGCTGCTGACGGGCATCTTCCTCTGTTATGCCATCACGTTCCTGATGATCGCCACCCCCAGCCTGGCCGTCTGCTCCTTCCGCCGTGTCTTCCTGGGCCTGGGCATGTGCTTCAGCTATGCTGCCCTGCTCACCAAGACCAACCGCATCCACCGCATCTTTGAGCAGGGCAAGAAGTCAGTGGCAGCGCCGCGGTTCATCAGCCCCGCCTCCCAGCTGGCCATCACCTTCAGCCTGATTTCTGTCCAGCTGCTGGGTGTGTTCATGTGGTTCGCCGTGGACCCGCCGCATACGGTGGTGGACTACGGTGAACAGCGCACCTCTGACCCGGATAAGGCCCGCGGCGTGCTCAAGTGCGACATCTCGGACCTTTCGCTCATCTGCTCGCTGGGCTACAGCATCCTCTTGATGGTCACATGCACTGTTTACGCCATCAAAACCCGAGGCGTGCCAGAGACCTTCAACGAGGCCAAGCCCATTGGATTTACTATGTACACTACCTGCATCATTTGGTTAGCTTTTATACCCATCTTCTTCGGCACGGCGCAGTCTGCGGAGAGGGTGAGTGTCCTGATCTCGCTGTTCAGATTCCCTATGGTGGTGATTACTAGGAGTGGTGGTTTGGGAATTACAGTATCACATGTTTACTACACTCATCATCAAAGTAACACCTGCTCCCAGAAGGAGGTGCGGGATTGGGAATGCTGTTGGGAAGGAGGATAAAGAGGGCCAGGATCAATAACTGATGATAAATTTAGACTGATATGATCAATATTTATTGAGCTACACATACAGAAGTCTGTCTCTCAGTATGGCGTCGGGCCGCCGTGTTCGCTAACCCAACACGCCAGACGTCTCGGTATGGAGCTGTAGAGGTTCCTGATGGAGTCCTGTGATAATCCATCCCATGCAGCTTGAACATCCTCACACAGTTCCTGCAGATGGTGCGGTAGGGGTGGAGGTGGAGGGACACCAGGTCTTCTGGACGTGGGAGGAGAAGCCGGTCATCTCGGTGCTGACCACGGTGCCTCCACACACAGATTCGTTGGGCGTCTCCACCAAGACTAAAGCGGGACTCGTCACTGAAGATGACCCGCTGCCATTCTGAGTCCCTCCATGACAGTCTGGTACGACACCACTGCAGTCTTTGGTGACGGTGACGTGGTGTTAAGGACAGTCGTGGTAACGGTCTGTGTGCATGTAGTCCTGCGTGGTGCAGCCGTCTGCTGATGGTGCTGCACTAACAGGAGGACTCATGGAGGACCCCACTGCTCGCTGGAGGTCTGTAATGGTGGTGTTGGGTCAGTCAGGGACAGAGATAAGACCCATCCTTGCTTACCTCACATGTGCGGTCGAGTGTGAAGCCTGAATCATTAGCCTGTCTCACCATGTCCAACCTACACACCGAGTTTTAGTCCTGTAGGTTGACTCCTTCTGGGTGCAGATATTCTTTTTGATGATGAGACTCCGCCCTACAGTGACTCACCATCGCCTCCTCAGGAACAAACTGGTATTACGAGACAGGATGGGCTGGGGCTAGCTGGCTACCTATCTCTGCAACACTATGTACCATACACCAACACCATGCAGCACCATATATAGACAGCCTTGATGCTCCATCACCTCTGTTATTTCTACACCCGGTTTATACCACTCTGGAGTGTTTTAATCCGACAGTGTTACATATTGATTGCATCATTCTACATACTTCCCCCCTAAGGAATTTGATTAAGTATGTATGTAATGGAGTGAAAATGTTTTAATGGCTGTTTCTAATTTTCAGAATCATTTAAATAAGATGTTTAATATTTAATTCTGATTATTAATTGTAGAATTATTAATCCAGACCTTTCGCTTATTTGCCCAGAGTTTCAGCCTTTAGATCTTAAACCAGAAGGGCCACTTTCAGCCAAATAAATCTGCAGGCTCCTGCAGGTGGCGCTGTGGGGTGTGAGTGAGGGGATCCATAGATTGGGAGGAGGTGCTACAGTGCATGGAATGTCTCGTTCCATGTGTGGAAAATGGCTCCAGAGCAGATGTTAATGATTGGCTAAAAGGAGGGACTGCATGTGGGCGTGGCCAAAGACCATAGTGTGAAGGAAGTAGCTGAATCTGCAGGTGTGTGGAAGCGTACGGTCATGGGAATTCATGGGAGTCAATACAGGCTACAGGGAATTCTGTGCTTCCACCAAATCTGGGCCAACTGACCAATTCTTTGATGTGAGAGTGTCTGAACACTGATGTGGCTACATCCAGAACCTCATCCAGTACATGCCCGATCCAGTCCCAGCTGGTACTGGTGGAGGTACCACACACTGTTTGGTGCGTGCGGTGAAATCCCGCTTCCAGACTTCGATTCTGAATGATGTTGTCTGCAGGTGCACGGTAGGATCCAGGTATCCCGGTGTTCCGTAGATCAGGGAGAGATGATTGAGATTTCATTTCACCAACTGCGGTGGCTGGTTTGGTGTTCGGCGTGTGCCGGAATGGAACGTCTGCTGTCTGTTGTTGTTCCACGCGGTTCCGTAAACCCTCATTAGGGCTGTGCTCCTCAGTCACCTCATTAGCTGCTCACTGTGACTATTTCACAGTACGCTAGCTGATAGAGACACTTATGGATATACCAATTACTGCCTAAACCAACACTCTGGTATGCTTTTATTTACTGCTAGTGCCGTAAAGTGATTAGCGCTCCGTAGACGCGGGCCCCCATCGTCGGCTGTCATTACCGCGCGGGATGAGAAACCGCCTGTGTGGATCATTAGCCGGGGCGAGAGAGGAGCCTTGTTGGTTAAAAGTACGTTGAAGTGAAACGCCATCTCGGCATGAGTAAACCATGTCCAGACATGAAGACGCTGCAGACCTACTTCAGGAGCGCCCTTTGGTTCCAGACACTGGGTTCCCTGTGTTCTACCCAGACTTCCTCTGTGACTTTATAGAGTCCTGGAAACACTGAACCTTGGAAACACTGGACTATAGGAAAACATGACCCTGGGAATGTGGAACTCAGGGACCACAGAACTCTTGGAGAATATGACCGTCAAACAGAACCTTCTAAACGCTGACCTTAATAAAATAGAACCTTACAAACATAGAACACTGGGAAACACCTGAACCCAAGGGTCATGGAACTTCGGGAACCCATGATCCTGGATACGTAGGTCAGTAGATATCTGCAGTTTATGTCGCCTTCTAGAATGACCCACGCTGGACTGGAAGATCTGGTGACCTCCATGGTGGTGCAGTCGGCCATCTTGAATTTTGAGGCTGGGTTTGGAGTCCATAATAAATGGAGGGAAGTAAAGCTAGAAACTAAACACTATATATGAAACTTACAGGTTAGCGTAACTGAGAGCTAAATAGTTAGCGTTACTTCTACTGAGTGCTGATTGGTTAGCGTTACTGCTACTGAGAGCTGATTGGTTAGCGTTACTGCTACTGAGAGCTGATTGGTTAGCGTTACTGCTACTGAGAGCTGACTGGTTAGCAATACTGCTACTGAGAGCTTAATAGTTAGCGTTACTTCTACTGAGTGCTGATTGGTTAGCATTACTGCTACTGAGAGCCGACTGGTTAGCGTTACTGCTACTGAGAGCTGATTGGTTAGCGTTACTGCTACTGAGGGCTGATTGGTTAGCGTTACTGCTACTGAGAGCTGACTGGTTAGCGTTACTGCTACTGAGAGCTGACTGGTTAGCGTTACTGCTACTGAGGGCTGATTGGTTAGCGTTACTGCTACTGAGAGCTGATTGGTTAGGTTTACTGCTACTGAGAGCTTAATAGTTAGCGTTACTTCTACTGAGTGCTGATTGGTTAGCGTTACTTCTACTGAGTGCTGATTGGTTAGCGTTACTTCTGCTGAGTGCTGATTGGTTAGCATTACTTCTACGGAGAGCTGATTGGTTAGCGTTACTGCTACTGAGAGCTGACTGGTTAGGTTTACTGCTACTGAGAGCTGATTGGTTAGCGTTACTGTTACTGAGTGCTGATTGGTTAGCGTTACTGCTACTGAGTGCTGATTGGTTAGCATTACTTCTACTGAGTGCTGATTGGTTAGCGTTACTGCTACTAAGAGCTGATTATTTAGCGTTACTGCTACTGAGAGCTGATTGGTTAGCGTTACTGTTACTGGGTGCTGATTGGTTAGCGTTACTGCTACTGAGAGCTGATTGGTTAGCGTTACTGCTACTGAGAGCTGATTGGTTAGCGTTACTGTTACTGGGTGCTGATTGGTTAGCGTTACTGCTACTGAGAGCTGATTGGTTAGCATTACTGCTAAGTGCTAATGGGTTAGCGTTACTGCTACTGAATTTTCAATGCTGATTGATTACTACTGCTGAGTGCTAATTGGTTAGCATTACTCCTACTAAGTGCTAATTGGTTAGCATTACTGCTACTGAACTTTCAGTGCTGATTGATTATTACTGCTGAGTGCTAATTGATTAGCATTACTGCTACTGAGTGCTGATTGGCTATTGCTACTGAGTGCTGATTGGCTGCTGGTACTGAGTGCTGTTTGACATTACTGCTACTAAGAGCTAATTGATTAGCATTACTGCTACTGAGTGCTGATTGGCTGCTGCTACTGAGTTCTCTCTGATCCAGTAGTAGGTGTTTAGACACTCTCGTCCAGCCTACACGAGTCAGTCTAGTGACTGCTGCCGCATGAATACAGATGTCCAAATAAAACGCGGTACAGCACGCTGTGCCGTGGATGGATGCGGCTCCGTGTTTCCGGCGAACAGTGTAATGATGGCTGGATTGAGTGCTACATGATTACTGCCTCTGGTAATAGCATCATCTTAGGTAATCAATGCCTTCCAAAAAGGGCAGCATTAAACATTTGCGGAGTCTAATAACTCCATACAAATTGCCGTCAGATCTCAGCGGGGCCTCCTAACTCATAATATCTGATCTCAGCGGACTCAGCCTTTGTTCCTCTCCAAATGTGTTAAGCGAATTACAAATTCATTCTAAATTGGCATTCTCGCTCTGTTTGATTTCCAGAGCCAAGGTCACATGAGTGGAAGGGAAGAGATTTCGTTGGTCTTTGTGTACGGCTCCTGGTGGGGACTCTCAGAGGGACACTTTGCATAATTGTAGATGGAATGAGTTGGGAGATTTTCCTCCGCCTGGTGTCGGGGGAAGCGAGGACGCTCAGGTCTGAGGTGGCAGTAATTAGACTCATGCTGAGGGCCGAGGATGAGGAGAAGAGAGGCGTCTGCCTCTGCCTCGTCCGCCTCTGAGACGAGTAGCCCTGACTGGTGTTAGCGTTGTTATGCTTCATGGTATTCGAAACCAATCGCTAATAACATGGTAACTACACCATGCTAGCCAGAGTGTTGGGCTCTGTGAGGCTGTGGTGTGGTACCTCGTGACTGAGTGTGGTTCATGACTGTATTGTTTATGGTGATAACGAGGTAGAACCTATATGTGTATACGTCTATATGATTTAGAGAACCCAGGGTTCTAGCTTCCTTAGGCCTTTCATTCCTCCTCACTGAAACGTGTACTGGTAAATGCCCTGTGTTCCCTGTTTTCTTGGCAAATATCTTTTATAGAACCCGCGGAACCCTTGTAAACATAACACTATAGGACAACAGGCCACTGGGAACCTATGACTCTGGGAATGTGGATCCCAGGGCACACAGGACCTGATACATTGAACTCTGTAAGGATAAACCCAGTGAAGATAGAACGGTGGAAACCTAGTACTCGGGAAACTACTGAAAACAAGACTCTGCCTATGACCCTGGGAAAGTAGAACCCAGGGATTACAGAACCTTTTAAGAAATAACCCTAGGAACATAGAACATTGTCGCCATAGAGACGTGAGAAAAAGAACACTACCTACATAGGACACTGAGAACAGATGAGCCCGGGAATGTAGAAACCCAGGGATCATTGGAATATATGATCCTCCAAATATCACACCCAATCAACATAGAACTTTGGGAACATACAACTCAATAAACATAGAACACTGGAAACATAGAACACTGGAAACATAGAACACTGGAAACATAGAACACTGGAACCTTAGAACACTGGAACCTTAGAACACTGGAAGCATAGAACACTGGAAGCATAGAACACTGGAAACATAGAACACTGGGAACAGACAACTCAATAAACATAGAACACTGGAAACATAGAACACTGGAAACATAGAACACTGGAAACATAGAACACTGGAAGCATAGAACACTGGAAACATAGCACACTGGAAACATAGAACACTGGAAACATAGAACACTGGAAGCATAGAACACTGGAAACATAGCACACTGGAAACATAGCACACTGGAAACATAGAACACTGGAAGCATAGAACACTGGAAACATAGCACACTGGAAACATAGAACACTGGAAACATAGGACACTGGAAACATAGGACACTGGAAACATAGCACACTGGAAACATAGCACACTGGAAACATAGGACACTGGAAACATAGAACACTGGAAACATAGAACACTGGGAACAGACAACTCAATAAACATAGAACACTGGAAACATAGAACACTGGAAACATAGGACACTGGAAACATAGAACACTGGAAACATAGAACACTGGAAACATAGAACACTGGAAACATAGGACACTGGAAACATAGAACACTGGAAACATAGAACACTGGAAACATAGCACACTGGAAACATAGCACACTGGAAACATAGAACACTGGAAACATAGGACACTGGAAACATAGAACACTGGAAGCATAGAACACTAGCAGCATACAACACTGGAAACATAGAACACTGGAACCTTAGAACACTGGAAGCATAGCACACTGGAAACATAGCACACTGGGAACATAGAACACTGGAAGCATAGAACCTTGGAAACATAGCACACTGGGAACATAGAACCCTGGGAACATAGAACATTGGAAACATAGAACCCTGGGAACATAAAACACTGGAAACATAGAACACTGGAAGTATAGAACCCTGGAAACATAGAACACTGGAAGTATAGAACCTGAGGAACATATGACCCTGGGAGCGTAAAGCCTGGGAACCCTGGTGCGCTCCCGGTGCCGGCTGTATTCCGCTGATGGAGGAGCTTCAGGTGGGATTTCCCGTTAATGGGAATATTTATGGAGGTGAGGGGCTCATTCCCTTCACTGTCAGCCTGAAACGCAGCGCTCACCGTAACTCATCTCCGCGTGACAGATTGACGGCGGGAGCTTTCTCTCTGACGGAGAGCGAGTGACCGCCCAGGTCTTTAGTCGGCCGCGAGTCACTCCATTAATCAGGAATAATCTGGAGCTCCCGACCTGCAGTCGCCATAACGAGCCAGGAGGGGGCTTCCTACGGAGGAGGAGCGGAGCGGATCCAGAGGGAGCTCCAGACACCATCACACCACACAGCAGTCTTTAGAGGCAGTACAGAGACTGTGGTGAAGGTGGAGGTGGTCAGACTGCACACTCAAACCCCTGGTATTATACACCCGTCACCTAAAGAACAGCTCCACCCAGAAGGAGGTGTGGGAGTGCAGGTGTGTGGGGAAGGAAGATGAAGGTGACCAGGATCAATAACTGGTGATAAATGTAGACTGATATGATCAATATTTATTGAGCTACACATACAGAAGTCTGTCTCTCAGTATGGCGTCGGGCCGCCGTGTTTGCTAACCCAACACGCCAGACGTCTCGGTATGGAGCTGTAGAGGTTCCTGATGGAGTCCTGTGATAATCCATCCCATGCAGCTTGAACATCCTCACACAGTTCCTGCAGATGGTGCGGTAGGAGTGGAGGTGGAGGGACACCAGGTCTTCTGGACGTGTGACTACAAACTGTCCATCTTGGTGCTGACCACGGTGCCTCCACACACGGATTCGTTGGGCGTCTCCACCAAGACTAAAGCGGGACTCGTCACTGAAGATGACCCGCTGCCATTCTGAGTCACTCCATGACAGTCTGGTACGACACCACTGCAGTGTTTGGTGACGGTGACGTGGTGTTCAGGACAGGGTAACTCCTGTTCCTCTGTGTGGTTGCTGCTTGACCTCAGGTCTTCGTTAGTTTCCCGGCTGGCTGGTGATTTTACCGTTGCGTCCACTGAGAGGCCGGTCGAGTGTGTTGCTGGGCTGCAGGCTGGACTGAGTACGAGTGGCGCTGCAGAGCGGCTATGAGGCCGTCTGGGCCCGGCGCCTGTTTGAGGCTACATCACAGCTACGTGGCAGTCTGTACCGCTGGTGCATGAGCCAGAGATAAGGCTGGCTGCTTACGAGCTACGTGCCGGCCCGGCCCAGCTGCCTGGGTGACACTGCATCGCAGCTGTGAGGCTGCCTGGACTGGTGTTGATCGGTACAGCCACGGAGTGAGATCTTCCCCGCAGTAAGGAGTCTTTCCAGACTTGCTGTGTGATGTTTCACGTGTTAGGTGTTTGATTGTACAGCGCCTTGAGCTGGGAAAGACTCAGAAGCTTACAGATATGGATGGAACATAGCGGTACCAGTGAAAACCGTACGGCCAGTGTAGCCGATAGCACCAGCGAGCCAGCGTAGCCATTCTCTGGTTGGTAAGGCAGGTGTAAATGATACTCAGTTGGCTCTGGACTGCCCTCTAGTGGTTTTACACACATGTAGCCATTGTAAAGCATACAGGGAGCGACAGGAGTATAGCCGAGCCTCTAGTGCTCCGCCGGCGTGCTCACCAGCACCATCACCATGAAGCTGCATCCTGCTTCCTGCGTAGGTTTCTGCGTTGTCCGTGCAGAGGCGTCTGGATGGATATTCCTTCAGCAGTTTTCCAGCTGAAGTGCGAGTCTGCACGGTCTCGTTAATTTGAGCTGGAGGCTGCTGTTTGTCTTGCACGGCGCGCTGGTCCATCGTAGCGATTACGGGCTACCCCTCCCTCTCAGGTGCATTATCAGTGGAGATGGAAGCGGAGATGACATCCATCTGTTCTCCAAATTACACATCTCACGTAGCCGCGCTGCAATTAAGCAGACCGATTCAGCTGAGTTCACGGCGCACAGCGGAGCGGAGGCGCTAGTTAGCGCAGCGTAGTCAACAGGTGCTGAACCAAAACACTGACCTCCAGGTGCGGCGGACTCCAGGCCTGGCCGTGGATCTACCTAATGACCAAATTCAGCAGAGAGCGGAGACAAATCCTCAACAGGCACATCACACCGCAGAAAGAACCAGACACTAGTACGTGAAATCGGTTATGTGGTTAATATCGAACAGGTGAATACGTCTGTTGAGCGAAAGGGATTCAGGACACGTCCGGGTGGAGAGCTCACCCCAGTTAGAATGGAAGTAGATGATTCTATGATTTAATATTACTTCAATAAATTTACTCCGACAGTGAAGTTATATTGCATTTTAGACTCTACTGTAAAACATTCCAGACTATGTAACAGATTTCCTTCCGGTTTTCCCGGTTCTCCAGCTTCCTAAAGCAGGTAGAGCTGCTGGATTAGCCTCACTGAGGATCCTCTGTGTTAGCTAACGTTAGCATCTGAAGCTAATTCCAGTGTAGTGAATCCTTTACTCTCCAGATGGAGATGAAGCTCCACCAGCTCTATGACACTCCAGTAAGAGCTCCAGAGTGTAAACTAGGACGGGATGATGATGTTCTGATCCGTATGTGTAGAGTTATTACTCTGTAGAGAGCATTACTACATCAGGAGACCAGCTAGGAGAAGCTAACGCTGTTAGCGCTTATGCTAACAACCACAGAGCAAGTGTTTCTGCTCATGTTAACACTCAACATGTGTGAGTGTGTGCGTGTGTGTATAGTGTGTGTGTATGTGTGTGTGTGTGTGTAGTGTGTGGGTGTGTGTAGTGTGTAGTGTGTGTCTGTGCGTGTGTGTGTAGTGTGTGAGTGTGTAGTGTGTATGTGTGTGTGTGTGTGTGTGTGTGTGTGTGTGTAGTGTGTGTGAGTGTGTAGTGTGTAAGTGTGTGTGTGTGTGTGTGTGTGTGTAGTGTGTGTGTGTGTGTGTGTGTGTGTGTGTAGTGTGTGTGTGTATGTGTGTGTGTATGTGTGTGTGTGTGTGTATATGTGTGTGTATGTGTGTGTGTGTGTGTATATGTGTGTGTGTGTGTGTGTGTGTGTGTGTGTATAGTGTAGTGTGTATATATTGGTTCATTCCAGCTAATAATTTAAACAGCAGGTGAGCTAGCTAGGTGTACAGGTGTGCCTGGTGTAAATGAGCCACACTGGGTTGTGAAGTTATGGATCTGGGAATGTTGTTTCCCGTATCCTGGTTAAAGAACCGGTACCGGTGTATCAGAGCAGTGCTGCCTGGAGTGAGTCCTTGGCGCTGTGACGTGGATCTAATAGTTATTATTAAACTGTAATAAGACTGTTATAGGACCCCACCTGTTTATACACGGGGGTGTGTTCTGTTAGCAGACTGCTCTGCTGGTTACAGTGAAGGTCAGAGGGTCACTGTGTAGGAGACGGTGGGTGACTGGACCGAAGTGGACCTTGTACACCTGTAAGCTGTTTACTCTGGTGCGTGTCTCCGTATCCGGGCCGCGGTCTGTGACCCGGAAAGAGTGGCAGACGTGAAGGACGCTGTCTGAGTTCCCGAAGCCCCAGGATGCCGGCTGGGAGAGATCCGTTAAAGTTTCGGAGTCGTAGTTCTGGGATGATCTCTGTCCAAGGACTTTTTAAAGTAATTAGGAGAGGCAGAGGGGCATGGCGATGTTTAATGGCAGCTCCAGCAGAGTCCGAGATGAAGGGCTGCGCTCAGCACGGCTCATTTGTGGGCTCTGAACACAGAGACGTGTTTATCAGGGTTGGACCTAACAGAACGGTGCGGACCATCCATCACTGCAGAATCAGAGGCACAAGCAGCATCTACAGAACCTCCACACCACATACAGGGTGTTAGAGATGAGTAACGCTGGTTCATCCCTCCTCTCCTACCTTCTCCTCTTCGGCTCTTCTCTAGATTTACAGTTCCAGTAAAACCTTCATTAAAAATAGGCCTAGTAGCAACATGCAATTTTCCAAAAAAAAAATTATTATTATTGTTATTATTATTATTATTATTATTATTATTAATAATAATAATAATAACAACAATAATGATAATAATGATCGTAATCATAATAATCACAGTAATAATAATAACAATAATAGTAATAATAGTAGCAGTAATAATAATAATAATAATAATAATAATAATAATAGTAGTAATATTATATCAATAATTATTATTATAACAACAACAGTAATAATAACAATAATATTAATGATAGCAATAATATTTATGATAGTAATAATAGTAGCAATAATAATAATAATAATAATAATAATTATTATTATTATTATTATTATTATTATTATTATTTTTATTATTATTAGAATCTAATAATTAGATTCAGAGTCACTATAGAGGTATAAGACTCAGACTCATACTTCAGAGACTCAAAACTCAGACTCCTACCTCAGAGACTCCAGACTCATACTCCAGAGACCTGAGACTCAGACTCACACTCCAGAGATTCCAAACTTAGACTCACACATTAGAGACTCAGACTCACACTTCAGAGACCTGAGATTCAGACTCACACTACAGACACTCAAGACTCAGACTCACACTCCAGAAACTCTAAACTTAGACTCATACTCCAGACTCCAGACTCAGACTCACGCATTAGAGACTCAGACTCACACTCCAGAGACTCCAGATTCAGAGTCACTACAGAGGCTTTAGACTCAGACTCATACTTCAGAGACCTGAGACTCAGACTCACACTACAGACACTCAAGACTCAGACTCACACTCCAGAGACTCTAAACTTAGACTCATACTCCAGAGACTCCAGACTCAGACTCACGCATTAGAGACTCAGACTCACACTCCGGAGATTCTAAACTTAGACTCATACTCCAGAGACTCCAGACTCAGACTCCTACCCCAGAGACTCCAGACTCATACTCCAGAGACCTGAGACTCAGACTCACACTACAGACACTCAAGACTCAGACTCACACTCCAGATATTCCAAACTTAGACTCATACTCCAGAGGCTCCAGACTCAGACTCACACTAGACACTCAAGACTCAGACTCACACTCCAGAGGCCTGAGACTCAGACTCACACTACAGACACTCAAGACTCAGAATCACACTCCAGAAATTCCAAACTTAGACTCACACATTAGAGACTCAGACTCACACTCACACATTAGAGACTCAAGACTGAGACTCACATTCTAGAGACTCAAGACTCAGACTTCAGATTCAGACGCGATACTTAAATTAGACTCGAAGCCAGTGACTCAAACCTTGACCTGCACTCCAACCCCAAAGACACGAGGCTCACACTCCAGAGACTCCAGACTCAGAAGTGACTTGTGAACGTCTGACTCTAATCCTCTTGTTTTTGCGTGTGTCTGGATGTTGTGGTGTGGCCGTGATTTCTGCCGCCAGTCGTCCGGGTAACGCAGAGGACCGTCTCAGCACTCTGGATAATGCTGGTGATTTCACTAACAGGCCTTTTAAGGCAGTCTCGTCATTATCTGTCATCATCCTCGGCGAGCTGACCGCTCAGTACACTCCGGCTTCCATCTCTTTTACCTACGTCTCCAGATCTCTTCCCTCGCCGACACCACACCAGACCGCACCAACCAAGACACACCCACAGGTCTGTTACATGGGCTCAGCCAATCAAACCCCTGTTCTGCCAAAGACCACGACAGCACACTGAACCCAGGTGCACAGGGTCGAACGGAGCGTACACCCAGCTGATATGGCTCACGTCCCTTGTGGTCTAGTGGCTAGGATTCCGCTCTCTCACCGCCATGGCCTGAGTTCGATTCCCGGTCAGGGAAGTCGTCTCTTTCTGGATCAGTTGGTGTAGCTCATCGGAGAACACCACTCCCTACCAGGGAGACACCACCACATGTGGGAGCCTGGGGTTATAGTCCCGGTCTGGAAGACTACGCTGTGCTACACCAATAAGAGTCCTTGGGCAAGACTCCTAACACCACACTGACCCACCTGTAATGGGATTAACCCTTTAAGCTAAACCCCATAAATCTAAACCCCTGTCTAATCACATCCGGTCGCTAAGAGCGTCTGCTACATGCCTTAAATGTAAATATGATGCTCCATCAGTTAAACTGGAAGTAGTTAACCAGTTAAACCCCAGTACATAGAGACTCCTCCTGAAGACTGGCCACTCATTCACTCATCTTTTCATACACCCCCTGGAAAAACTTGGAATCACCATCCTGGGAGAAATCTCTTTCATTAGTTTAATTTTGTAGAAATATTTCGACCTGCTGGCATAAAGAACCAATCAAAGATAAAGAAATGGAAGTGTTGTAGAGGAAAAAGATACGGAACCACTCGTTCCTGAGGGAAACATTATGGAATAGCTCTGTAGTTCTAAATCAAACACCTGCATCCGATTAAACCTGCTGGTCAGTGTTCAGGTAAAAAGACTGCTCACACCTCCACACAGTGGATCTACATGAGTCACGGCTCCAGACGATACGAGGATTATGAAGCTCCTTCAGGACGCCCAATCATCACGGAATGTTCCGGGAGATGTTGGTTGTTCCCAGTCAGCTGTGTCTAACATCCGGACCAAGTACAAACAAAATGGGAAGGTGGTGAAAGGGAAGCATACAGGTAGACCAAGGAAAACATCAAATAGCCGAATAGAAACTTACACCCGCACGTCTTTAACAGAAAACGACCAAATTCGACGGAAACACACTGCTGTGTCCGGACAAACGGGAAGTCCCCCCGTTTCCCCCCCCCTCCCCCGGAGTCCGTGTCTGTGTCAAAATACCCGGTACCAAAAGAACCTCTTACATAACAGGATAACCCATTGGTGCTGTATAGAGCCCTATACAGCAGGTTTCTTCCGTAAACCAAGTTACACCGCACCGTTGGATCAAGGTAAACCAATTTAATACACAATGCGGGCGTTTTATTGAGTCAATTGCGTCACCAAGTTCTAGGGGATATGTGGTAATGGCTATTAGCTAATAGAATCACTCATTGCAAGCCCGTGCCTACTCCACAAGATCCCCAGATTTTAATCAGACACACGTGCTGCTATGACAAACATGATGTATCACATGATCGAACGGATTAGTACATGATCGAAGAAGCAGCGTTTCGGTAGATGACTCCGGAATGCCGGAGAAACCTGTGGAAAGACCCACTCCCCATGGTGGAAAATGAAGTCCCCAGTCAAGAATGGTGTCACCGCAGAACTCCCTGTGTTTTAGTTTTTGAAACATCGTTATTCTTGAAGTGCCGGATAATTTAAGGAATCGCTGTACATACATAATTACAGTGCATTATTTATAATTTCACTATTCAAACATGACCTTCCAGCCAGTCACATTCCGAGGTCGGAATTATCTGTGGTGTAATTATCACATTTTTAAAGTGTCTTTGCTTGTAAAGTGTGTTTGCTGCAAAGTTTAAGTACGTGAATTTCAGTGATGTTAACCATAACTGTCCATCGATGGAAAGCTATAAACCGGGCCCGTACTCTACGGAACACGGTGCCGCCTTCACCACGACCCCCCCCCCCGTAAGCGAACAGCCAGTTAGCGTTTTCCTAGCCCACAGCCAGTTGCCACGCAGACTCCCTATTTTAGTTACCCCTCCACAAGTACACTCATCATCCAGGACCAGCTGTCTGCTCCTAGAGACGGAGTGCTGTGGAGTGACCAGGCAGTTGTGTGGCGCGCAAGGATCACGATAATAGTGTGACCAGCGACTCAATCTAATTTTTTTTATATCTGTATGATTTACTAGCTCTTAGTTACTGATCTTCTATCGATCAATACTTTATGCAGCAGCTACACATAAACAGCAAGTCTGATCTCTCAGTGTATGGGTCGTTTGGCCCGCCGTTGTTCGCAAACCCACACACGACCAGAATGTGCTCGGTCTATGCGAGCTGCTAGAGGTTCCTAGATCGGAGATCCTGTGATACAAATCACATCCTTATGCTTACGCCTGCAACATCCTACACACAGTTCCTGCGATGGTGCTTGCGTTTACGGTGGTCTGGAGCGTGAGCCCAGGATTGACACCAGGCCAGTCATGCTGCGACGTGTGCTGCTTGTACGACAAAACCGTTAATCTTGTGACCTGACCGACCATCTTGGTGCACTCCACACACGGGATTCGTCCTTTAGCGGACCCGTCTTGGGCGTCCTCCATCCAAGAATTAAAGTGGGGTGGACTCGGTGGCCCATGCTACCGGGACGAGGGTTCTGAGATTGTAGCCACCATCTAGTGAGTTCAGTCTCACTCTCACATCAAAGAACTGGTCAGGTGGTCCAGATGTGGTGGAGGCCTTCCCTGGCACAGTTCCACACCAGCGAGGAGAATTCCCTGTAGACTGGAGATTGTATCCACTGCTGCCGTTAGCATCAGACCCGTATTGACCCATGACCGTACGCTTCCACACACCTGCAGATTCAGCTACTTCCTTCACACTATGGTCTTTGGCCACGCCCACATGCAGTCCCTCCTTTTAGCCAATCATTAACATCTGCTCTGGAGCCATTTTCCACACATGGAACGAGACACTCCCTGCACTGTAGCACCTCTTCCCAATCTATGATCCCGTCACTCACACCCCACAGGGATTTATAGCCCCATCGTCCTCGTGCAGTGCCACCTGCAGGAGCCTGAAGTACAAAGGATGGACTGAGATTAGCTGGTTAGCATGCTAGCTTCAGTCGGGTCGATCCTTTAAGCTCTTTGATGTTCTGTATAAAACCAGTGTCTCCATAAAGAACCCCGGACTCCAGTCCTGGTCCCTAACCCTGACCTGTTAGACCTGTGCCCCACAGGCCTTGGGTGAGGTAATACCTCCGGGTGGCTTATTGACACTACCTAAACTCCCATCAGCGCTAATTCAGAGTTTGTTTAGACTCTGAAGACTTTCTTTGTTTGTTTTTTGAAGAAAGATGAAAGGGAAATTATAGACAAACTCCAAACAGCAGTAGCACAAAAACAGCGTTTATTAAAAAGTCACCCGTGCTCGGAAACTCGCGAGTTTGATGGATGAGGGCGACAAGGTTATCTCTGGGCTGGTTGGTGCGACGCTGGGTTAATGTAATAAAGGAGGATAAACAGGAGACATTGTGCGGCGCGCGGAGAGCTCGGCGTGATATCACCCACCTGTGCCGCTGATGCCGCTCTCCTCCCCCGTGCGTCTGTACAGCTGACTGAGCTGGGTTTAAGTGATAGGTATGGATGTTGGTAATAACGCAGAGACTCTGTATTGACTTTCTGAAGAGGCAGTGTGCAGTGGAGTATGGCTAATCGCCTGGGTGACGTTGGCGGCGGCTGCTAATCAAAAACAGAGAGATTGCGAGAGGCTCAGCAAACAAAGAGCTGTACCGGAGCGAACAGTGTGGAGCTGCTAGCACGCGGCTCAGAGTTCCTCCGCTGACTACAGCTTCCGGAAAATACATCGCTCCGTATATCCCACTCCTGATTCATGGAACTGTCATCCAACCCGTTTATGAATCCACTCCAGCTGTGCGGAACCGAGCCCCGATGAGTCTGTACCCTCTTGTATGCAAGCAGCCGTGACGAGTTTGATGTTTGTGAGGAGGTAACGAGAACAAACACAGTTTCCAGAAAGCTACAGAGACAACAGGACTCCTAGCAACCACCTGGAACCAGCAACACTGTCCTCCATCAGATAAACAGCACCGCAACCTTGGTGCTATTCAGAGAACCATTTTGCTTTGGCACCAGTTTTTACTGGAACATCAAAAGATACGGCATCAACATAGAGTTACTGCTACTGAGAGCTGATTGGCTAGCGTTACTGCTACTGAGAGCCGATTGGTTAGCGGTACTGCTACTGAGAGCTGATTGGTTAGCGTTACTGCTACTGAGAGCTGATTGGTTAGCGTTACTGTTACTGAGAGCTGATTGGTTAGCGTTACTGCTACTGAGAGCTGATTGGTTAGCGTTACTGCTACTGAAAGCTGATTGGTTAGCGTTACTGCTACTGAGAGCTGACTGGTTAGCGTTACTGCTACTGAGAGCCGATTGGTTAGCGGTACTGCTACTGAGAGCTGATTGGTTAGCGTTACTGCTACTGAGAGCTGATTGGTTAGCGTTACTGTTACTGAGAGCTGATTGGTTAGCGTTACTGCTACTGAGAGCTGATTGGTTTAGCGTTACTGCTACTGAGAGCTGATTGGTTAGCGTTCCTGCTACTGAAAGCTGATTGTTTAGCGTTACTGCTACTGAAAGCTGACTGTTAGCGTTACTGTAGTTTTAGCGTTACTGCTACTGAGAGCTGATCTGTTTAGCGTTACTGCTACTGATGAGTGACTGGTTAGCGTTACTGCTACTAGAGCTGAGTTAGCGTTACTGTTACTGGAGAGCATGACTGGTTAGCGTTACTGCTACTGAGAGCTGACTGGTTAGCGTTACTGCTACTGGAGAGCTGATTTGGTTAGCGTTACTCGCTATGAGAGCTATTGGTTAGCGTTAACTGCAACTGAGAGCTGACTGGTTAGCGATACTGCTACTGAGAGCTGACAATGGTTTAGCGTTACTGCTACTGAGAGCTGAATTGGTTAGCGTTAATGCTACTGAAAGATGATTGGTTAGCGTTACTGTTCTACTGAGAGCTGATATGGTTAGCGTTACTGCTACTGAGAGCTGACTGTTTAGCGTTACTGCTACTGAGAGCTGACTGGTTAGCGTTACTGCTACTGAGGCTGATTGGTTAGCGTTACTGCTACTGAGAGCTGACTGGTTAGCGTTACTGCCTACTGAGAGCTGACTGGTTTAGCGTTTTTACTGCTACTGAGAGCTGACTGGTTAGCGTTACTGCTACTGAGAGAGCTGATTGGTTAGCGTTACTGCTACTGAGAGCTGATTGGTTAGCGTTACTGCTACTGAGAACTGACTGGTTAGCGTTACTGCTACTGAGAGCTGAATGGTTAGCGTTACTGCGACTGAGAGCCGATTGGTTCGCGTTACTGCTACTGAGGAGCTGATTGGTTAGCGTTACTGCTTACGGAGAGCTGATGGTTAGCGTTTACTGCTACTGAGAGCTGACTGTAGCGTTACTGCTACTGAGAGCTGATTGGTTAGTCGTTACTGCTTCTGAGAGCTGATTGGTTAGCGTTACTGCTACTGAGAGCAGATTGGTTAGCGTTACTGCCTACTGAGAGCTGCATTGGTTAGCGTCACTGCTACTGAGAGCAGATTGGTTTTAGCGGTAGCTACTGAGAGATTGAGGACTGTTGGGGATGAGTCATCTTTTTTAGTTATCTGCATA
>JAMWET010001426.1:92500-118277 GCA_024036415.1 Prochilodus magdalenae | reverse complement strand
GACCAGCCAAGCTATGCTGGTTTTTCTAGTGGGGTTGTGTGCTACTCATACTCTTTGCTTCTCATGCTTCCCAAGTGGTTTGTGGTCAGTTGAAATTTTAATAACCACCAATAGATTCCAAAGCTGTTACGTTTTTTGCCCTATGTACATTTTTCCACTTAATGTCATTGCGCCCTCTAAATTACTGGGTCATTTAGGAGTCGAAATCTCAACATTAAATCTGTGTTAATTGCACGTTATCGCTGTTTCGCTGTACATTGAAAGGATCTTGCGTAAAGTAAGTCGAGCATTAAACTTAAACACTATTAACAACAGCTACTCCGATCGCACCCTGCTACCACACCACCACACTGGAGCTTACAAAGCTTGCTAGCTGGTTGGGGATAGCTTGTTGGGTTAGCATACAGCCCACCGTTAGCACACATGTAGCATGTCCCTCTGGAAATATTGATGCAGGACAAAATAGACTGGTTTCGTCAAACACATGGCTTGATAGTACTGATTTGTGCCATAGAGAAGTCCAGCTTAGACCTGGAGTTTCCTATATGGACACGACGCTGAATCCAGACATGACTTCAGTGGTCTGTTGTAAAGCTGTACAAAGCAGCTTCCATGAATCACTGAGGCATCATGCGATGAAAGGCCGAAGTGCCATTCCTACAGGACATTGATATTCCACTGCATATTCCACTGCAAGGGAATGGTAATTCCGATAACATATGAAAGCAGCACCAGTCCTGTGTTAGCTCTGACGGAGAGTCTTGTGCTTGGTGCCAGGCTGCGAGGGTCTCTGAGTTTCTCTGGCCAACAGAACCACACTGAACAGCACTGCGAATGATGTCATGCTCATCTGGAACCGTTATTTTAGCTGGCGTCGGATTTAGGTCAAATTCAGCACTCGCACCCGGCGTTACGGGGCCGTGAGCAGATTCAGGTTCTGCTGACATACACAAGGCCGGCGTTTCAAGTCCCTTCTAGCTCCTTTTCTCTTGGGTGCATGAGGTGTTATGGAGTTTAGCCGGATGAAATGCTGGATGGTGTTAGCCCAGAGGAGAGGAATCCGCTTCATATTGCCATTGGTTGTTCCAGACACAATCCACAATTGCAGCCCCTGTGCTTGCCCTCAGGACCGCAAGCAACAGTTACGTGTGTGTGTATGTGAGGACAGTCAGAGAGGGAATAAATGAGTGTGTGTGTGTGTTTTATGATTGTGGGGTTTAAGATTGCTTTGCTTAAGCTATCTTTCTGAAGTTTATGTGTGTGTGTGCGTGTGTGTGTATGTGTGCGTGTGTGTGTACATATGTGTGTGTGTGCATGTGCGCTTTTGTGTGTGTGCATATTTGTGTGCGTGTGTGTGCGCAGGTGTGTGTGTGTACATATGTGTGTGTGCATGTGTGCTTGTGTATGTGTGTGTGTGTGTGTGGTTGTGTGCATGTGCGTGTGTGCATGTGTGTGTGTGTATGTGTTTGCGCATATGTGTGTGGTTGTGTGTGTCTGTGTATATTTGTATGTGTGTGTTAGTGTGCATGTGTGTGTGTGTATGTGTTTGCGCTTGTGTGTTCATGTGTATATGTGTGTGTGTGTGCGTGTCTGTGTTTGTGTATGTGTGTGTGTCTGTGCGATTGTGTGTGCATGTGTATATGTGTGTGTGTGTGTGCGTGTCTGTGTGTTTGTGTATGTCTGTGTGTTTGTGTGTGTGTGTGTGTGTGTGTGTCTGTGCGATTGTGTGTGTATGTGTATATATGTGTGTGTGTGTGCGTGTCTGTGTGTTTGTGTGTGTGTGTGTATATGTGTGTGTGTGTGCGTGTGTGTGTGTGTGTGTGTGTGCGTGTCTGTGTGTTTGTGTGTGTGTGTGTGTGTCTGTGCGATTGTGTGTGCATGTGTATATATGTGTGTGTGTGTGCGTGTCTGTGTGTTTGTGTGTGTGTGTGTGTGCGATTGTGTGTGCATGTGTGTTGTGTGTGTGTGTGTGTGTGTGTGTATGTGCCTGTGTGTGCATGTGTATATGTGTGTGTGTGTGTGTGCGTGTCTGTGTGTTTGTGTGTGTGTCTGTGCGATTGTGTGTGCATGTGTGTTGTGTGTGTGTGTGTGTGTGTGCCTGTGTGTGCATGTGTGTGCGTGTCTGTGTGTATGTGTGTATGTATGTGTGTATGTGTGTGTGTGTATGTGCGTGTGTGCATGTGTGTGCGTGTCTGTGTGTATGTGTGTATGTATGTGTGTGTGTATGTGTGTGTGTGTGTGTGTGTGTATGTGTGTGTCTGTGTGGGTGTGCGATTGTGTGTTCATGTGTGTGTTTGTGTCAGGGAAATGGTATTGGTTTGTTTTCCTATGGCTAACCCCAGAGCAGTAATGGCTCTCCAGCTCTTTGCTCATAAAGCTGAATTGGGCAGCTTTGTTTTGTGGGCTT
Organism: Prochilodus magdalenae; assembly: GCA_024036415.1. Lineage (NCBI taxonomy): Eukaryota > Metazoa > Chordata > Actinopteri > Characiformes > Prochilodontidae > Prochilodus > Prochilodus magdalenae. The sequence continues at coordinate 115,870 of JAMWET010001426.1, read as the reverse complement.
GCATTTCTCTTGTATGGTTCTCATTAGCGTTCCATCATTTATATTTTGTAGGCTGAAGCAATGTGGGCTAGCTGTGTTCTTTCATTTCGAGGGCACTTCTGGAAGTGATGCATGAATTTCACCTGAACCAGCCGTGTATGCCGTTCCCACATAAACAAAACAGATCACAACAACACAGTTTGATGTCAGATGTTTTCAACTACACAGTCAAGGCACATTATTATGACCACCAGCGTATGGACAGCACGGACAGCAGTTAGACAGCCTTGGTAGGTTGTCACAGGTATCTGTATCCATGGTGACTGCAGTGCACCCCAAAGCTGCTGGAGGGTGCATAGGGGAGAATCCATAGAGTGAACACAACGATTAAGGTGGTCCCACAGATGCTCAACAGGGTTTAAGTCTGGGGAATACGGGGGCCAGCGTAGTACTTGGAAGCCTTGGTCATGCTCTTTCAACCACTGTGGAACAGGGAAGATGATTAGCATGATCTGCAAGGATGGATTAATACCCAAATATACACCTTGTATACCAAACAAGTCAGTTTATGCAATGCCATGACTTCCTTCATGAGCTATAGCTATAGTTATAGTAAGTCATAATAAGTGGTCATAATAATGTGACTCGACTGTGTATAACTGTGTTGTATGGTTTACTTTCACTTTACCACATCATAGCTAGTTTGCGTAAAGTTGAGAAAACTTCATCATCTTCCCTGCTAGTATGAATATCTGTAAAGAGTTTGTGGTGGCCAACCTTGATCCTTTCTTCTCTGAACCAAGGCAGAGCCGTGATTTTATGTTTGGTCCCAAGATTGAAATTTCTCAGTCTGAAAGGCTTTTCATATGAAACCTGTCACTGTGGTGTGTAGCTGTCTTAAATGCACATCGTAACATACAGATGGCCATTTGTACAGGGATAATATCAGCCTATGGCATCAAATGGATTTAACCAGCCCTTCTACATTTCTAGAAGGATGTTATAAACGTGGTGTCAGTGTAGAATACAGATTAACCAAACATACTTTAGTATACTTTAGCATTATTGCAGTATCTTGGATTAATACCACCGGTCACATGGATGCAGTAGGGCACTCAGTCCAGCTCCCAAAGGTCCTTCCAATGGGAAAGCTCCCTCCCAAGATCTACCAAGAAATCCTGACTGGACTGATTTTCTTTGGCTGTTAAGATTTTACTCTAATTGTTTCTCCACAGAACTCCGCATCTCCGCCCAGAGTTTCCCAGAAATCATTAGGCCCTCTCTGAAAGCCAAGACTCCTTGTAAGCTTCCCCACTGGGGTGCATATATTGAATCGAATCAATGTGTTCATTTTTGGGGGTGTGTTTATTTGCTCTACCTGATCTCTGTAGGGTCCGGAGTCTTCGGCCCTGGATTCCTGCTGTAGATTTGCTCAGTGGCCGGCATGACCTCACTGATGCTGATGGAGCACATAGTTCTCCTCAGTCCCCTCAGCTCCTTTCTTTTCACCCCTCTTTTTTCTCTCTTTCTTTTTTAGGACTCTGGGTTTCTTTCTGCCCGGCCCCTCCGCAATCTTTTCCACGTCTCTTACCTGCTGTTCCCTCCCACACAGTAAAATACCCATTGTTTAATTTACTCCAGAGCCAGTTAAAGTCTGCCCTATTGGTGGTTCTGGTGAAATGTGTAATACCACAAACCGGGTCACATGAACAATAAAAGCTGGGCTGGGTATGGTATAACTTAATGATCTTGTTTATATGAGCTGAAAATAATTTTCATAGGAATCTTAATTTAGCAGGTCAAAACACACTGAGAGTCAGTTTTTAACAAAGTACCTTTTTATGATACTGCTAGCAAACGCTTTAAGACTAAATCTTAAGACTGTGGACGTCAGTTATGGCCATAAAACAACTGGTATACTAATCAACTACCAGTGGTGCCTGAGGTCATAACTTTGTTTGCAGTAGAAATTGAGATCACACTATTGAGACCCAACTCTTGTCCTTATACAGTGTTGCTAACATTCATATAAAAGAGTCCCTATACTGGAAAACCAAATTTCAGTTCCAAGTTTCCCAACATGCCATTCACTGCCCAGTCCATATAGGCAAGCTGTCACACGTTCCGGGTTTTCCCGGCTCCTACGCTCCTCCCGACTCAACTTCCTAGAGGGCATCGCTCGACGACGTCTTACCCACATGACCTCAACCGTCAAATCAGCTCCACTCTACAGGGGTTGGACAATGAAACTGAAACACCTGTCATTTTAGTGTGGGAGGTCTCATGGCTAAACTGGACCAGCCTGGTGGCCAATCTTCATTAACTGCACATTGCACCAGTAAGAGCAGAGTGTGAAGGTTCAGTTAGCAGGTAAGAGCACAGTTCTGCTCACAATACTGCAATGCACACAACATTATGGGAGACATACCAGAGTTCAAAAGAGGACAGATTGTTGGTGCACGTCTTGCTGGCGCATCTGTGACCAAGACAGCAAGTCTTTGTGCTGTACCAAGAGCCACGGTATCCAGGGTAATGTCAGCATACCACCAAGAAGGACGAACCTCCACCAGCATCACGTAGTGACCTGGCCACTATCCTGCAAGGAGAATGGCTTAAACTCCCTCTGACCACTGTGCAGGACGCAGTATATGTCATTCCCAAGACCAACTGACGCTGTATTGGCCGCAAAAGGAGGCCCTACACCCTACTAATAAATGACTCTGGTCTAAAACCAGGTGTTTCAGTTTCATTGTCCAACCCCTGTAGGTCTCCTGAGTTCTTGCACCAGCTGACTCCAATCGTCACCAGTTGCATTTAAGGCCCTCCCACACACATAGACTCATTGCGAAGTTTTGCGAACCCCTCTGTTTGCAATCCTGAGCGTTTCTTTCCTGTTTGTCTACTTTCGATCCCTGACTTCCGATCTCTGCTTTATCCCATTTTGACCTTGATCTCTTCGTCTCCTGGCTTTTGATCTCCGTTTGTCTTCTGACCTCCTGCTCGTTTCATGACTCTGGCTTTGCTCTCCTCCCTCATGTTAGTTGTTGTGTTGTTTGACTTTTAGCTCTACGCGTGTCGGTCCGAGTTCTATGTTCTTGACACAAACTAAACTATAAAACTTGTTTACAGCCAGTTTTGAATTCTTTGTTTATGTAATGGCACAACAGTGGTCACATTCATGCCAGTCATTCAGAAAGATATAAGGAGTACTTTGCAAGGTGCAATACCGGACTGCCAATCAGAACTGGCACTTTCATATGTACATTATAAAGGCATAAAGAAATGTTTAAAAATAGCTTTCAATGAATTCATAACTATAAATTCTTACCTATTATTGATACTTCATACCACACAACTGTCACAGAGAGAAATATGCAGTAGTGTAATGTATGATACGGTTTATTTGATGTCATTTCAGAATCGTTCAGCTAATTTAATTTGAAAGTATGTTTGGAGCCTGAGCACTGAGAAGTTTGCTGTAAGCTTGAACTTTTGTTCTGTCAATATTCCAAAACAAAAAAAAGGGAACGCTTCTGTGTGTTTACTCCAAGGACATTTTGTAAAGCCAGGTGTTTACATTTGTGGTGCGATGTGATTAGAGGTTTTCTACTGGCAATACTTTTTGACATGGAAGCCCAAGCTCTAAAGCTGTTTTCTTCTTTTCTGCTTTGCAGAATTGCTCCTTTTTAACTTTTGCAACATTCATTTTGTGGAGTTCCCTCCATTTACCGAATATCATTTAAGATGACAGTCATGTTATTGTTTGTGGGGTTTTCCAGTCAACATTCTGTCATGTTTCCTCAGTCGGATAGTCTGATGGAGCACAGAACCATGATTCATCCTTAAACACTAGCCAGCTAAACATCTGTGCAAAAAAGTATTCAGTCCTGATATGTTTAAATGGAACCTGAATATATGTGATGATGTATTCTGACAAAATTCTGTGTAAACCTGAATATAACTCCACAAAATGCCATTTGAGCCCAGCTGTAGCCTGAATGTGCACCAGAATACTTCTATCTGAACTTGACTGCATCCCAACAAAATCCATCCCAAGAAAATATGTCTGTCCAAACCTGCCTAAATTCTTGTTGAATCTGATTTTCACCAAGCAAAATTTTCTCTAAACTCAACTGTATCCAAAAAAACCCTCTATTAACTAAATTGGAAAGGAAAAAAATTCGAAGTCTAAACTGAAGCCCAATAATATTCACTATGAACTCAACTGTAGCCTGACCAAACCGGGCTGTATTTCTAGCAAATTCTCTCTTAATCCAGCTGTTTTGCAAAATAATTCACTCAGAATCTAACTGCATCCAAAACAAAATTATTTTTCAACCTGCTATACCCCAACAAAAATCTCTCTTAATCTAACTGTATCCCCCCCAAAATTCAATCTACATCGAACTGTATCCCAAGAAAATCCAATCTACATTTAACTGTATCCCAAGAAAATCCAATCTACATGTAAATGTATCCCATGAAAATCCAATCTACATTTAACTGTATCCCAAGAAAATCCGATATACATTTAACTGTATCCCAAGAAAATCCAATCTACATTTAACTGTATCCCAACAAAATACAATCTAAGAAAATCCAATCTACATTTAACTGTATCCCAACAAAATTCTCTCCGAATCCAACGGTATCCCAAGAAAATCCAATCTACATTTAACTGTATCCCAAGAAAATCCAATCTACATTTAACTGTATCCCAACAAAATTCTCTCCGAATCCAACGGTATCCCAAGAAAATCCAATCTACATTTAACTGTATCCCAAGAAAATCCAATCTACATTTAACTGTATCCCAAGAAAATCCAATCTACATTTAACTGTATCCCAACAAAATTCTCTCCGAATCCAACGGTATCCCAAGAAAATCCAATCTACATTTAACTGTATCCCAAGAAAATCCAAGCTACATTTAACTGTATCCCAAGAAAATCCAATCTAAATTTAACTGTATCCCCCCAAAAAATTCAATCTACGTTTAATGTATCCCAACAAAATTAAATCTATATTTAACTGTATCCCAAGAAAATTTCAAGCTTCAGCTTTGTGGAGTTTGTGAAGGTTTGAGGGCAAAAAAGATAAACCAGTATGCAAATAAAGACGGTATGTTTCAAATCAGTTATAATACACTATATAAATAAAAAATATTTTTTATATAAAGTTTTAAAAGGTTACATATAAAATATAAAATACAGAATTACTTCTAGCTCTCTTGTTGGGGGAGGGTAAGAATTTGCCCATGTTTTGGCCAGCTTTGCTCCTCATCTTTTCATGCATATGACAATTCTACGTTCAATTCTTCATATATTTAGGAGTTGTTCTACAGGTGACAGTGAAAAGTAGGGCACATGAGACAGTGTTTAAAAAGGCGTTGTCTTAACGCTCCCTAACACTTGCTGACATTTCCTTTGAACATACTTTGAACACACACTCCACCCGTTTCTCTCTATTTCTGTCCTCTTTGTCACATCTCTCCTCCACCCTTCTCTCTCTATCCTTCCTTTCCTTAACTTTCTGACTGTGAACGAGTGAAATCTCAGTTCACATCCTGCTGCTAGATCCACACAGCCACTCTCTAAACACCAGCTGTCAGATCCTGTGTTGATAAGCCATGCGCTCGGTGTGTGTGGCGCTGTCACTGTCGCACGCAGATCTTAGAATGATAAGCCATGAAAAGCAACAGAGACAGACACTGTGGAGCTTCTAGCCATGGAGAAATGGGGGCTTCTGCAAGGCAGGAACAGAGAGAGGAGGGTAAAGAAGGGCGTGAAGGATGTCTGGGAATGGGTTTGCATGAGACCAGTCGAGTATGACAAAGGTGCTGTGGGCAGTGTACAGTCTACCACTGGGATTCCCAAGTTGGCTGGCTGCTCCAGCCCTGGATGTTGACGAGCTTGCTAGTCATAGTGGCACTAACACTAGCTTCAGTGGCTGCATTTCTTTGCTTACAGTGATCTTTTCCAGTTTGATTAAACATCCCTTTCTGTGTCTGGTTTGGGAAATGCGCAACGATTCACCTTCCCACCAGCCTCTTTTTTACAAATGGCACTCGCACAATGTAATGACATATTAGGATATACGCTCAAAAACAATGGCGGCATCCGAAATTGCCTACTTAGTCAATACGTACTAGATTGAACCCGGTGCGCACTGCTCGGCTGGTGAAGCAGTAGGCTCTTTCAGTACTCGAGTTCATAGTATCCACGCAACCTGACATACCACGTCCGCCGTCTTGCCAAAGTCGTTTGACGTAAGACGTCACGCCACCACTGTAGAAGTCCCGCCATTCGTTCATATAAACATGTAACATGGGTTTTATATTCGCCACAAAGAGGTTCATAACGTTACTTGGTGTTGCACAAAGAGTTGTAGGGTACCTACACTTGTACAGAGCCTACGTTCCGCTTTCCGCCATTTTTACTTCCTCAGCTCGGAACGCCTCCACAGCTCCAGCAGAATCATGGGATGGCACATGGGAAAATCTTACCGGAAGCAGTACGTCATCCGGGGAACGCTCGCCTACTGCTTTATGACTACTGTGGATTCGGACACACTACACATTCTCGCCTACTGAGCAGTACGATGGTAGGCGTTTCGGACGCAGCCAATAGCTGCACCCAGAACGAATCGACCCACAGGAATGAAACTTGGTGGGCAGGTTTGACATCATGAGACATGCAAGCGATAGTTGCACACATGTGATGTAAGCAAAGACAGGCCTTACCTGACCAACAACCAGTCAGAGACTGCAATAGTGTCGTGCCAGACTGTCATGGAGTGGCTGAGAATGGAAGCTTTGGTCTTGGAGCACAGACTCAAAAAGATGCCCAGTTCAACAGTAAAATCTTTCTGAATAAATATGCACATGCAGTCATCAGATTCCTCCATTTGGGGTAAGGGGTCTAAAGGGATATTGTGTAATAGCGTTGCATGGGATAATATACATAATATAAGATGTACTTAATATAGCTTTAAAGTTGCTGTGCATTTATAGAGTAATTGTCCTCTACTGTCTACATAGAAGGTATGTGAAAATTCCCCATTTGCTTTTTTTCCCCATTTCCACGCTTTGATTTGGCCCAAAATAAAATAAGCTGGTTTCCCATTGTTGGTGGCCTCTTAAACTATATGCTAAGCTCCGCTCCCATGGCTCACATAGAAGTACATGGCTAACATGGTGAACGGCAGGAAAGGCAGGAAAAAGAACTTCCGTATAAAGATTCAAGGTCTCTGCTAGTTAGTTAGAAAATGCTAACTATGCTAGCTACTTGCTTTCAATCTCGACATAAAGACCAATCATCTATTAAAGTCACTCACTTTGAAACTTTGAGTTTAGGATCATCTGTCTCAACCGGCAAAATGTGGATTCATATAACGGGACTTAGAATATGTCAATATGTCAATGTGCCAATTCTCTCTACCAAACTTATCCAACAATGTGAATGTACATTTCTATCTGCAGTTTTTAAAGACACCTTTAATAGATTTAGACAGATTTACTTTTTTTTTAACGTAAGACAGTCGAAACAATGTTTCTCTGTGCTCATATTTGAGCAGTTTTTTTGTCTTTATTATTTTTTTGTTTGTTTTATGGACATGAAATATTATAATATATATTTATCTCAGGTGTATCCCTTCTAAAAATATTTTTTCGGGGCTTTTAGGCCATCCAAGGGGTTATTTAGGGACACTCTGTCCTTGTGTGTAAGGACAACCTGACATAACCGAGCGTGAAGAGGGTAACTTGTTCCATTCCCTGTTTAAAACAGATCAGGAGTTTATTTCCAGAAACTTAGAGAGTCTCCTAGCCAGTCGCCTGTGTGTGTGAGTCAGGTTTAGGACACATTGTGGGGACCTTCATATACTCTTGTTACGAGTATTTTTTCTCAGCCACTCTAAGAACCGCTACTTCCTAACTGAGCCACTACGCACCACGCTGCATTTCGCCATTACTAACAATAAACTATACTCAGTAAGGTCCTGGTAGGTGGCCACAGGTATCTGAAGCCATGCTGACTGCAGTGCATCCCGCAGCTGCTGGAGGGAGTGCAGGAGGGATCTGTAGTGTGAACATGACAATTGAAATGGTCCCACAGATGCTCAGTTAGGTTCAAGTCTGGGGAAGTGGGGGGCCAGAGTAGTACTTGGAAGTCAAACGTGACTTCCTTTATGAGCTACGCACCGCTAGCAACTGCTAGTCAAAATTAGGACGTGGTCATAATAATGTGACCTAGTTGAGTAACCTGACATTTATCAGCTCTCTCTTTTGGGAACGTGTTCATGATTTCTGTTTTGATGTTAATACAGATCAAACTGAATTTACTAATCACTACTTTTAGTTTTGTGCATTTTATTATGGTCAATATTCTTAGAACAAAGTCATAAGGACAAATATTGGATATAGATCCACATCCCCATATTTCAGATGTGACCCAAAATGCAAATTCAGACCCAGTTTCAACTTTATTTAACTTTAAATTACACCCTGAAACCCAACCAAAGCCTCAAAATCAGCCCCAAGGAATACAGATAAAACATACTGCTGCCAAACTCAACCTTAAAATCACTGAAATGTATTAAATACCATTAAAGTGTTTAAATGGGCTGTAACTCTTATCCAGTCTACCAAACGGAGGGTCATGGGAGCTGGTAAGAAACTGGCCATATTAACATGCTGTAATGGCTAGGGTGAATGGCCAGCCAGACTGCACGTCAGCATTTTATGACCATTTGTCTGTCTGTCCCCCTTTCCCAGCCTTGATCCATCCCAGCGGTGGCACCACCATCCCTCCACAATCCAGCAAACCCCATAAAAATAACTCTAACCTTACCTCCCCCACCGCCGCGCTAATGTAATATAGGCTGGTCGGATTTTCCCACAGCAAAGATCTCTCTCCTGCTTTGTGTGTCCTCCATATGCTCCGACACAACTCAAATAAACAGTGCACTTAAGGCCTCTGCCGTCCACACACCCTGCTGAAGTGCCTCCACCAGGCCTGAGGCTGAACACACGATCGTGTACTGTAACTCAACACTTGGCATTCCGAGACAAACCTTCCATGTCCCGATTGCCTTTTGCTTACTTGGGTTTTATAATTTAAACAAAAGTCAGTAAAGAAAATTCAGTGCAGAAACACCTGCCTAGCAGGAGCTGTGATATTAAATAGAGGTCAGCTCCAACAAATCAGGCTGAAAGTCCATTTTACTTGCATGAGTTAGCAAGTTGAATTAAGCTCAGTAAAGGAAATTTCAGGACAAAGGTATCTTGACCTCTGCTAGCATGAATTAGCATTTAGTAAAGGAAATCCAAGACTGAAATGCCTTTGCTAGCATGAGTTAGCATTTAGTAAAGGAAATCCAAGACAGAAATGCCTTTGCTAGCATGAGTTAGCATTTAGTAAAGGAAATCCAATAAAGAAATGCATTTGCTAGCATGAGTTAGCATTTAGTAAAGGAAATCCAAGACAGAAATACCTTTGCTAGCATGAGTTAGCATTTAGTAAAGGAAATCCAAGACAGAAATAGCTTTGCTAGCATGAGTTAGCATTTTGTGAAGGAAATCCAAGACAGAAATACCTTTGCTAGCACGAGTTAGCATTTAGTAAAGGAAATCCAAGACAGAAATACCTTTGCTAGCATGAGTTAGCATTTAGTAAAGGAAATCCAAGACAGAAATGCATTTGCTAGCATGAGTTTGTCTTTAGTAAAAGAAATCCAAGACAGAAATACCTTTGCTAGCATGAGTTAGCATTTAGTAAAGGAAATCCAAGACAGAAATACTTTTGCTAGCATGAGTTAGCATTTAGTAAAGGAAATACAATACAGAAATGCCTTTGCTAGCATGAGTTAGCATTTGGTAAAGGAAATCCAAGACAGAAATACCTTTGCTAGCACGAGTTAGCATTTAGTAAAGGAAATCCAAGACAGAAATGCCTTTGCTAGCATGAGTTAGCATTTAGTACAGGAAATCCAAGACAGAAATGCATTTGCTAGCACGAGTTAGCATTTAGTAAAGGAAATCCAATACAGAAATGCCTTTGCTAGCATGAGTTAGCATTAAGTAAAGGAGATCCAAGACAGAAATACTTTTGCTAGCATGAGTTAGCATTTAGTAAAGGAAATCCAAGACAGGAAAACCTTTGCTACAATTAGTTAGCTTTTAGTAAAGAAATTCCAAGACAGAAATACTTTTGCTAGCATGAGTTAGCATTTAGAAATGTCCTGTTGGCCTTGCTTTCCATTCTAACGCGTGCTGCTGTGTGGGAAGCATCCTTCGAAAGGAAAAAGGAAATCCAATAAAGAATTACCTTTGCTAGCATGAGTTATCATTTAATAAAGGAAATCCAAGACAGAAATACCTTTGCTAGCACGAGTTAGCATTTAGTAAAGGAAATCCAAGACAGGAAAACCTTTGCTACAATTAGTTAGCTTTTAGTAAAGAAATTCCAAGACAGAAATACCTTTGCTAGCATGAGTTAGCATTTAGAAATGTCCTGTTGGCCTTGCTTTCCATTCTGACGCGTGTCGCTGTGTGGGAAGCATCCTCCGAAAGTGAAATATACCTCAGAGAGGAACTTTGAAAGCAATTTGAGCGATTGGACGAGTTGGAGAGGGGTCGTTTTGGGAAGCGGGATGGTCTTATCGATGCATTGCGTGCCATACCGGTAGTGCGGATACTACCATAGCACACTGTCTGTGGCAGTGGGCAGAAGAAGGCACATAGAGCCAGCATGTAGAATCCGGGAGTCCTACACAAACCATGAAATAGAGGACCCACGGATTGTCCTACATGTGGGAGAAGAGCCACAATTACGCACAGTCAGCCAGCAGTCATGGCCTCCATGAGTGACGGCTGCACGACCCAAAACTTCATGCACACAGACCGTTACCACGACTGTCCTTAACACCACGTCACCGTCACCAAAGACTGCAGTGGTGTCGTACCAGACTGTCATGGAATGACTCAGAATGACAGCGGGTCATCTTCAGTGACGAGTCCCGCTTTAGTCTTGGTGGAGACGACCAACGAATCCCAGTGTGGAGTCACCGTGGTCAGCACCAAGATGACCCGTTTGTTTGCTGGTCAGCCATACCAGCACCAGACCACTATAAACCAGCCTATGCCATCAGGAAGGATCAAGCAAAAGTGCCTGGCCTTTTGGTAGCAGCCGTTAGCACTGTAGCACTGCGGACCGAAATACTGTATGTTTTGTTAGCATGTGAGATATACATATAACAGACATTCCTCCTATGAGATCATAGCTCAAAAGTAGATACATGATCAAACCGCCACAGACATGCTATACTGATTAGCCGTCTGTATGATAAATGGTAGCAGAACCGGAGGGAATACGTGATACGTCTGGTCCTGTTAAAGAGTCGCCATGCTTAGCGTGTAACCAGCATTCCTCAGCCTGTATGCCCCTTCTGGGGTAACTTAATTCAGCCTGCTCACTCAGACCATATGCTTTTATCTTACACGGTCTCAGAAGAAAATACAACAGAAATGGACTGTTTGATGTATTTAGGTCAGGGCTGAAACTATCCTTAACATTCCTGGACATGGGCCTCATTAAAGAAATATGAAACAAATTCAACCGACGTAATTTCCTCTTTACTGTAAAGGCAGTTGATTGCACTGGATCTACAGGGCTAATGTAATGTAACACGTAACAGAAGACCGGTTAGCATTGCTCTGGGTGGAGTAAACAACAAATAATCTTCCTTAAAGTCTTGGCTTTCTGACAGTGTATGCACTACAATGCACACTATACTGCCATAAGTATTCCCTCCCCCATCCAAATCATTGAATTCAGGTGTTCCAGTCACTTCCATGGCCACAGGTGTATAAAAACAAGAACCTAGACATGCAGACTGCTTCTACAGACGCTAGTGAGAGAATAGGTCGCTCTCAGGAGCTCAGTGAACTCCAGTGTGGTACCGTGATAGGATGCCATCTGTGCTACAAGTCCAGTCGTGAAATTTCCCCTCTACTAAATATTCCACAGTCCACTGTCAGTGGGATTACAGCACAGTGGGAGTGATTGGGAACGACAGCAACTCTGCCATGAAGTGGTAGGCCATGTACAATGACAGAGCGGGGTCAACGGACGCTGAGGCGCATAGTGCACAGAGGTCATCAATTTTCTGCAGCATCAATAACTACAGACCTCCAAACTTCATGTGTCCTTCAGATCAGCTCAGGAACAGTGTGGAGAGCTTCATGGAATGGGTTTCCATGGCTGAGCAGCTCCATTCAAGCCTTGCATCACCAAGTGCAATTCAGAGCATGAAACAGTGGTGTTAAGCTCCGCCCCTGGACTCTAGAGCAGTGGAGACATGTTCTCTGGAGTGACCAATCACACTTCTTGGTCTTGCAATCTGATGAATGAGTCTGGGTTTGGCAGTTGCCACAAGAACGGTACTTGTCTGACTGTATTGTGCTATATGTGTAACGTTTGGTGGAGGGGGGATTATGGTGTGGGGGTGGTGTTCAGGAGTTAGGGTTAGGGGGGTTAGGGTTTCCCCAGTTCCCACAGTGAAGGGGACGCCCCCTTCCTGTTACAACATGACTGCACAGCAAGGTTCATAAAGACATGGATGAGTTTGGTGTGGAAGAACTTGTGGCCTGACCTCAAACCGATAGAACACCTTTGGGATGGATTAGAGCGGAGACTGCGAGCCAGGCCTTCTCGTCCAACATCAGTGTCTGACCTCACAAAGGTGCTTCTGGAAGAATGGTCAGAAATTCCCATATACACATTCCTAAACCTTACAGAAGGGATTCAAAGAAGAGTTGAAGCTGTGAGTTGGGGTGACATCACATTAAACCCTATGGATTAGGAAGGGGATGTCACTCAAGGTCGTACGTGTGTCAAGGCAGACGAGCGGTTGGTGTAGCTCAGCGGGTAACACCACTACCCCCCAAGTAGCCCCCACCACATGTGGGAGATTGGGGTTCGAATCCCAGTCTGGGTGATGCTGTGCTATACCAATAAGAGTCCTTGGGCAAGACTCCTAACACTACATTGGCCTACCTGTAATGTGATTAACCATGTAAGTCGCTCTGGATAAGAGCGTCAGCTAAATGCCAGAAATGTAAAAAAATGAAATGAGCGAATGCTTTTGGTGATATAGCATATGTATTTATGGATAAAAACAAATTTAATTGAATGCATTTTTGACCATTTTAGTCCCTCAAAATTCATGCAACCAAACATGCCACAGCCGACCGAGTGCATCCTTTCACCCAAGCATCTAACCTAAACCTCCACTTAAGCCTGAAACCTTGACCTGAACATAGACCAGTCCTGCAAATGAAGCCTTCGGTGCGCCCATGAAATGATGTGTTTGTTTATTTGTTTTCTCTGCTGGACTGTTTTTCTATGGAGGTGGCTTGGACACCTTCTATCTCCAAGCTGTGCCAGTGTCCACACACTGGTCACTGATGTCATGACGCAGTGGGCTGTCTTTTTGGATGATCGGGCAGACATGGTTGTGTCTGCACACCGGGTTCAATGGCTTAAATGAGTCAGCAGGAGAATCACTCTAGCATTGGCGCTGCTGTCAAAGACAATTTAGGACCGTGGAGTCGTTCTTTCACCGTTAAATTCATTGTCGTGCTCCAAATTTGGTCCCAACGCACATCATCACCAGTTTCTTTGTGTCTTCAGCTGAAATATGTTTGTGAAAAGCAGCCTTGGCTGTGCCTTTTTGCCTCAGCATTGTCTATTGTCTTGGCTGTCGTCTTGGCTATACCCTGGTGTTCTTGGAACCGTGGCCAAAAGTTGAGTTTCAGTCCATCATTGTTGGTCAGAATGTCTCGGATTCAGGTTCTGATGGAGATAACAGAAACAATAGACTCCTTGAAACCTTTCTGGTCTGCTAAGATTTCCATAGCTTCATGATCTGGCTGGACTTGACATATTTGATCCTGTTTTGCAAGACTGTGTGTTGGACCTCCACAAAAGAGATCTTCAAACCAGGCGAGCTCAATACATTTCCATCACTGGAAATTGAGTTAATGGCCGTTCTTTTCGCTATTCCGAACTGAAGCATGCTTTGATGTAGGCCTAGATGACGCAATGAAGCTGCTTTACCAGCTGTTAATTGTACGTGTCTTTCCCAAACTGAGAAATCTTTTTTAAAAGGATTTTCAGTGGCAGGCGCAAAGTGTATGTACTGTCTGTCGTCTCCTTGCCTAGCAACAATAGCGTTGTCTAGATCAAAGAGATAAAGGAGCATCCAGGTAAGGAACACATTAAAACGGAACACATTTTAGAGCAATGCACAGTGCTGTTAGCATTTAGTGATGTGACCTAAAATGTAATCAGCTTATTTTTACTCATAACGTTAGAAATGCTGTGAACCAGAGATGGCCACAAGTCACAAGTCACAAAGTACAAGTCCAAGTCAAGTCACAAGTTTATAGGTTCGAGGCCAAGTCAAGTCACGAGTCTATAGGTTCGAGGCCAAGTCAAGTCACGAGTCTTTAGGCTAGAGTCCAAGTCAAGTCACAAGTCTTTAGGCTAGAGTCCAAGTCAAGTCACGAGTCTTTAGGTTAGAGTCCAAGTCAAGTCATGAGTCTGTTAGAGTCCAAGTCAAGTCAGTCTTTAGTTTCAAGTCAAGTCACGAGTCTCACGAGTCTTTAGGCTAGAGTCTAGAGTCCAAGTTCAAGTCAAGAGTCTCTTTAGGCTAGAGTCCAAGTCAAGTCACGAGTCTTTAGGCTAGAGTGAGTCTTTAGGCTAGAGTCAAGTCACGAGTCTTTTAGGCTAGAGTCCAAGTCAAGTCAGGTCTTTAGGCTAGAGTCCAAGTCAAGTCACGAGTCTTTGGGCTAGAGTCCAAGTCAAGTCACGAGTGAGTCTAGAGTCCAAGTCAAGTCAGAGAGTCTTTAGGTCAAGTCACAAGTCTTTAGGCTAGAGTCCAAGTCAAGTCACGAGTCTTTAGGCTAGAGTCCAAGTCAAGTCACGAGTCTTTAGGCTAGAGTCCAAGTCAAGTCACGAGTCGTTAGGCTAGAGTCCAAGTCAAGTCACGAGTCTTTAGGCTAGAGTCCAAGTCAAGTCACGAGTCTTTAGGCTAGAGTTCAAGTCAAGTCACGAGTCTATAAGTTAGAGTCCAAGTCAAGTCACGAGTCTTTAGGCTAGAGTCCAAGTCAAGTCACGAGTCTTTAGGCTAGAGTCCAAGTCAAGTCACGAGTCTTTAGGCTAGAGTCCAAGTCAAGTCACGAGTCTATAGGTTAGAGTCCAAGTCAAGTCATGAGTCTTTAGGCTAGAGTCCAAGTCAAGTCACGAGTCTTTAGGCTAGAGTCCAAATCAAGTCACGAGTTTATAGGTTAGATTCCAAGTCAAGTCAGGAGTCTTTGGGCTAGAGTCCAAGTCAAGTCACGAGTCTATAGGTTAGAGTCTAAGTCAAGTCACGAGTCTTTAGGCTAGAGTCCAAGTCAAGTCACGAGTCTATAGGCTAGAGTCCAAGTCAAGTCACGAGTCTATAGGCTAGAGCCCAAGTCAAGTCACGAATCTTTAGGCTTAAGTCAATTTACACAAAGAATATATAGTAACTGTAGCATTAAAAAACACAACTGAATTTTTTTTATACATATATTTCTTCTTTTCTTTTTTTTTTTGTTTAAATGCTGCATATTTCCTTACAATATTCACTCCCAAAAATGCCATGCTCTACAGCTCTCAGACAGAACAAACTAGAAGCAACATCACTTTTTGTTTCGGCACCATACTCTACCTCAAACACTTCCTGTTTCAGGCCAGCTGAAGGGGTTAACACTGTATGTTATATAGCTGGAATGATGGCTAAGCGGCTAGCACAAGCCTATCCGGGTGTGTGTTCAGATGCCGTATGAAGTTGGATGTGGTCGATCCAGTGTCTGTAATTTGTTCCCCACACTCTCTGCACGTCGCCACTCTTCTGTTATGTGCTAGGATTGTGAATTCCCTGTTACCAAAGGCTACCATGTACGGTGCTCCCGCCGAAGCCATGCTACAGCGTGGTGTTTACACTTGGCGCCGCTCACTGATATCACGCACACGCTGAAGTCGGATGTTGTGATTCGTTCGTGTCCGTGGGGCGTGTCCCAAATCAACGAAAGTAAAGTATACATCCACAAAGGAATTATTTTCCTGTAACTCGAGTCGCTAACTCGAGTGCCCATCTCTGGTGTGAACCTCTGCCGTCAGTAATGGTATGAGCAACCAACGGTATGGTTTCAACCAACTGATCCTTATAACTATTGACCAGCCTTGCACATTGACTGGAGGGAGTCTTGGTCCGTTCCCCTTAAAGTGCTCTGCTGTATTGGTAGGCCTTCTTGAATAAATGCCACACCTGGTTCTGCCTCAGCATGCAAGTTGGGTTAGGGCTTGGGCTCGGTAAAGTTCTCCTGCTGCACCCGTTCTTTGACGAGTAGAGCAAATGATGATTGAGTGTCATCGTCATGTGGTGTCACCACCATGTTTCACAGTAGGGATGTTGGCAGCAGTGGATAGAAGAAGGCACGCACCAGCGACATGAAGGATCTGGGAGACCTACACAAACCATGGAGAGTGAGAACCAATGAACTGTCCGACACGTACAAAGTAACAGCCATGATTGAAAACTTTCACCAGGTGTCCTCCATGAGTCAATCTGTTAGCACCAGCACCATCATCAGACGGCTGCACCACACAAGACTACATGCACACAGACCGTTACCATGACTGCCCTTAACACTAGCTCACCGTCACCAAGGACTGCAGTGGAGTGTCGTGGAGTGACTCAGAATGGCAGAGTCCTGCTTTAGTGGTGGAGACCAACGAATCCGTGTGTGGAGGCACCGTGGTCAGCACCAAGATGCACGGTTTGTTGCTACATGTTCCAGAAAGGTCTGGTGCCACTCCACCTCCACCTCTACCGCACCATCTGCAGGAACTGTGTGAGGATATTCAAGCTGCATGGGATGAATTATCACAGGACACCATTAGGAACCTCTACAGCTCCATACCGAGACGTCTGGCCTTTTACAAGGTGACATACAGTTACCTAGCATGTGTGTGGCTGCGTAGTTGACATTTTCCATTGAAGACACAGACCTTCTACAAAAGGCGGTTCATCCGATGTATGAATGAGCTTTAAACCTACTACAGTCCAGTATACTGAAATATACTGGGTAATCACTGCGGATGCCATTTGTTCTCGCATTAAGTATAGCTTGAGAACATAATGGGGGGCAAATCTAGCATCCCTGTGGGGCTGCGTTGGCTTACGTGCCCCAGTTTGGGCCACCCTGCTCTGAACAGTCACAACTAAACGGTTCTCTACATGTTCCCTTTGTAAAACATGGCAACCGTTCCTGCTAGCAGCAATTCTGAATTACCACCTTGTGTTTCTACATCCTGTGTAAATCAGATTTAGGCTTTATTGACGTGTTTTCCTCGTCCCTGCATTAGTGCCGCTTCAGGCAGCAGCCGATGGTTCCAAAAGTGACATTCTGGCTGTAAAATGATGGTTTATGTGGAACTTTCCCTCATGTGGATCTGCGAGACCAGTGCCGGTCAGGGCTGTAATTAGCTAAGCTAGCGTCAACGCCACGCTGGATGTGGCTTTCATCGGAGTGGGACACAAGTTTCTTCGCCTCCTCAGCGCAAAGCCGAGGAGCCACAGCTACTTTCTTCTCTACTTGTACTCTTTCCACTTTCTTTTCCTCTCCCCATCCTGTGTAATTACCCAGTTACAGCAGTTCTGAGGAGCAACAGATCGTCACACAGAGCTATACATCCAAACAGCATGGTTTGGTGTGTCATACATACCACAGTACACAACACATGCCCGGGACTCTTCAGTTGTGAATGTCTGAGCACTCTGACGCTGAGGGCTATGGAAAAAGGATGGAGGGAAGGATGGAGGTGTCGTTTCTGTGCTCTTTGTTTTAAAAAGGAGAATGTTTATTACGAGCCCGTGAGTGACCATAATAAACAGCTCAGGGCTTTACCGAAAAAATACACTCTCGCTTCTCCTTTTGCTCCGTGGTGAAATTACAGAGGACGCAAAGTCAGCTTTTCCAGACACGTCCGACTAAAGACACCTCAGAACTGTCTGCTTGTGTTCTTCTCTTTGTTCTTGAGATGAAGGTTGAGGTGAAGTCTAACGATTCACAGACTAACCCAACCGCTTGGAGGGCTAAACGTTAGACCAGGTTTATTGGGAGAACCAAACCAGAGTGAACACACCGGTAGGGATGAGGCAAAACCAAACACGGAGCACAGGTTAGGTATTAGGTTTAGGGTCGAGGTGACGTTTAGTTTATGAAATCTTAAGAAATTGTGACACCTGGTAGTTATACCTTATATAGAGAAGTAATACAAGAACAAAAACTGAGACACTATGTTTTGTTTCCATGTCCCGTCTCCTGGGCCGCGCTTCTTGTTCCACAGCAAAGCCACTGCGGTACGCCCTGCATTTAATCCCTGTAGCCAAGCTGTGGAGCATGGACAGTTGAGCTGGCGGGGGGAGGGGGCAGCGAACTCTCTCTCTCCCTTCTGATCTAGCGCTTTGGTCTGTTTGATGTCAGCAACACAAGACCCTTAATAAAAAGAGCAGAGAGAAGGGGCCAGACGGGTAGCATGCTACAGGGACATGTTGCTATTACATATAGGTACAGCTATAGGCAGAGGGATTCGCTTCCATTCAACCACAAGAGCTTGAGCGAGTTTGGTCGTTGATCTTGGGTGATGGCTCATAGTTGGCATTTCAGTTCGTCCCAAAGGTATTTGACTGGGTTGAGGTCATGGCTCTGTGTAGGCCTCCACTGCCTTTATGAGTCCCTGCTTATGCACGGAGGCACAGTCATGCTGAAACAGGAAAGGGCCTTCCCCAAACTGTTGTGACAAAGCTGGAAGCTCATGATGATTTCTCGAGGATGTCATAATGGTTTGCTATGATTTCCTTTACTGGAGTCCAGTGTAAACCATGAGAAACAGTCTCAGATCTTTATCCCTCTTCAACCACACTCTGTTGTTAGCACTTCCAGTAGATAGTGCTGTCCTGGCATCCATCAAACCCAGATTCATCTGTTGAGCTGCCAGATGATGAAGTGTGCTTGATCACTCCAGAGAACACGTTTTCACTTCTTCACGGTCCAATGGTAGTGTGCCTTTACAGTTAGCGACTGCTGTTGTGCATGGTGATCTTAGGCTTGTGTGCATCTTCTGGGACCACCATGAAAGCCCATTCTATCAAGATGACTCTCCAAATATTGGATGTGTCTGATACATCCTAAATGCTGCACCCAGTCATGTCCAGTACTAATGCTTGTACTGTATAAACGCAATCTGCTGAGGTTCCTCTGTTTGGTTGGTGTATGAAGGCAGCGTAGATGTATCCTTGCACATCCCATAATACTAAAGAAGAGCAGAAGACTGTCACAGTGGGCAATGCTGCCTTCTAAGGAGACAGTTCAGCCACTGAGACAGTTTCGAACACAGCCGTTGATATAGTGACTTGTGCTTCAGCATTCACTGGCCTCGTTCTGTGACCTGACTTGTTTAGAAGGTGGGATCCTGTGACAGTACCAAACTGAAAACCTCTACAGCATTGCCGATTCAACTGCCAGCGTCTGTCTACAGGCTTTGTCTTTGATTGCATGCACCTATTAGCAATAAGTGTTCCTGAAATAGCTAAATCAATGAATTAGCACAGGTGTCCACATACTTTTGGCCACGTACTGTATGTAGGACCTAATGGCCTGACGGTCTATAAAACCAGGTGTTGTGTGTGTGTGAAGATGAGAGGAACAGAGAGACGGATGATGACTTGTATAAAGGAGCAAATGGATATTTACAGAGCGCTACGCTCCGTTTTTAAGTTAAGTACTAGTTTGATATTTTGGACCGTTTCCTGTTGAGGTGATGTAATTTCATATTTTCCGTGGTTTGTTCTCAGCGGTGTTGTGTTTTTGTGTTGTTCATTGCCCTGTCCTGTCTCCTCTGCAGTCCAGGATAACCCAAACAGCCTGAGGTACAAGTACAACTTCATCGCTGACGTGGTGGAGAAGATCGCCCCTGCTGTAGTTCATATTGAACTATACCGCAAGTAAGAACGTGTGAACATGCACCAGTTTACTGTAGACTGACTCCGTCATTTCACTGGACTTGATCAAGGCTTGTGCTTCAAAATAAAAGTCCATGGCCAAAACCGAAACTCCAAACACAGCAGCCAAAATATTGAAGATGGATAATAGAGCAAAATATTAATAACATTTCTATTAATTAATATTAATTAAGTAATCTTGAAGCATTTCTTTTTGAATCATGAACTTTAACACAATGCAAAGCTTTTTAATTAATGTAAAAAATAAAAACTGAAAAAAGATTTTTGGCCAACAACAAATGTATGCTTTTGAATAAATTTGCTAACATAAAAATACAGGATATTAAATAATTGTTTATTAAATTTATTATTATTATACTTTTTATTTTATCATTTTCTTTTTTATTATATGTATATTTTGCTTATAAAATCTGTGTTCAGTTCTGTTAAGGAAAAAATGAATACAAACATCCTCAATAAACTGAAATGAGTTATATTAAAATTAAAAATAATGACAGCATGTAGGTTACAGTGTAGGTTACAGTGTGAGTCCAAAGTCCTTGTATTTCCATTATTAGGTAATACTTTGCACTTTAGCTCCCATTTGGGATGTTGTTTTTTATTAGACGTATTGATCGGGCTGTCTCGTTTTGGTATCAGGCCTGTAGTAGAGAAGTTCTTGGGTGCTGGGTGCTCTGAATTCAAGACTGTAATGCTTATAACGATACATTATTGGAAGCTTTATGAAAATAAGGCATGGAAATAATATAATATGGCTTTATAAACCCCAAACAGATGAACACAGTGGGTGAAAAAGAACACAACAACCACATACACGTTAATGAGGAAACGCGGAATCATTGTGCAGCTTAACGTTTCCCACTTCCTGCTAGGCTCTGACTGATTTTGGAGGAACGAGGGATACATAAACAACACATGGAGGAGTGTGGGTCAGTATGGCTGTGGATTAGAGTTTGGGGATCTGCCCTGAGTGAGTCCATGCAGTTTGGTGTCTGTAGGTTAAAGGAGACAGTAGGGTTTGAATGGGGCCGATAATGAATGGAACTCTATGGGGGGGAAAGAGGGATGGGGAAAAGAGACAAACAGACGAGTGCAGGTCAGACCAACATTGAATTCATGCTATCTCTCTCTCTCTCTCTCTCTCTCTCTCTCTCTCTCTCTCTCTCTCTCTCTCTCTCTCTCTCTCTCTGTCTCTCTCTCTCTCTCTCTCTCTCTCTGTCTCTCTATCTCACTCTCTCTCTCTCTCTCTCTCTCTCTCTCTCTCTCTCTCTCTCTCTCTCTCTCTCTCTCTCTCTCTCTCTCTCTCTCTGTCTCTCTCTCTCTCTCTCTCTCTCACTCTCTCTCTCTCTCTCTCTCACACTCTCTCTCTCTCTCTCTCTCTCTCTCTCTGTCTCTCTCTCTCCCTCACTCTCTCTCTCTCTCTCTATATATATATATATATATCCTTCTCTCTGTCTCTCTTTCTCTCACACACACTCTCTCTCTCTGTCCCTCTCTCTCTCTCTCCCTCTCTCTCCCTCTGTCTGTCTCTCTCTCTCTCTCTCTCTCTCTCTCTCTCAGGATGGTGTACTCAAAGCGTGAGTTGGCAGTGGCCAGCGGCTCAGGCTTTGTTGTATCTGACGATGGGCTCATTGTGACCAACGCCCACGTGGTGGCCAATAAGAACAGAGTGAAGGTGGAGCTGAAGAACGGCTTGTCCTTCGATGCAAAGATCAAGGATGTGGACGAGAAGGCGGACATCGCTCTCATAAAGATTGACCCTCCGGTAAGAGGAACCACACAGGACACCGAACTACACCAATGCTCCAGTCTAGGATAAAGACCATGTGATGTGTACGGCATATACGCTTCAACCAAAATAATCAGTTTTAATGATTATAATAAATACACAAACGGCTTAACAGACATAATGGTCTGGTGTCCTGTTAAACTGGATGGTTGGGAGATCACAAACCAGCAAAATTGGTATTTTGTCCAAGCAAAAATCTAAATATTACTGTCTGTCCCATGAAGTATTTCCCTATCACTCTGTCTAGGGGAAGTATGTCAAATTCTGAAATATCTAAATATCATAACCTATTTCCTTAAAATCCAGATGCCTTACTTTTATATTCACTTCCTGTTTCAAAACAATGACCCATTTTCTAAACATACTATTTTAAAATAATGCCTATCATGAGATAGATAGACAGACAGACAGACAGACAGACAGACAGACAGACAGATAGATAGATAGATAGATAGATAGATAGATAGATAGATAGATAGATAGATAGATAGATAGATAGATACTGAGATAGATAGATAGATAGATAGATAGATAGATAGATAGATAGATAGATACTGATAGATACTGATAGATATAGATAGATAGATAGATAGATAGATAGATAGATAGATAGATAGATAGATAGATAGATAGATACTGAGATAGATAGATACTGAGATAGATAGATAGATAGATAGATAGATAGACAGATAGATAGATAGATAGATACTGATAGATAGATACTGAGATAGATAGATAGATAGATAGATAGATAGATAGATAGATAGATAGATAGATAGATAGATAGATAGATAGATAGATAGATAGTAAAGTGTCTGAGAGTGATCAGGAGTTTAGATGTACAGTGTATTTTCCATTATTTAAAGCTGCTATATCAATATTTTGGGTTAATAAATCCCTGCTTTAAATTAAGTAGGTTGATATTTCATGCTACGTCTGCCTGGTGGCTTCCATAGTTCCACTCTAAAGCGTCTGCATGAACAGGTTAAAGGGGTGTTTCCAGCCTAGCTGCCAAGCTTGAGAAGGATGTATTTAACATTCTCCTCAGTGTTGCTCATTTTGCTGGTTTGTTTGCTCTGAGGATAAAGAAGCGGTACACAAGAAGAGCTACTGAGAAAAAGACAGGTTTGATGGTTTGAGGTTGAGCTGCCAGGCTGAGTGGAGAGATTAAAGAAGAAAATAAAGAGCAAAGAGAAAAACAAAGACAGCTTTTACGGTCTCGCTGATGCAGAAAAGCGAGAGCCAAGACAGAGACGGAGATGTCAGGACTAGCTCCCACTGAGCCCAGCGACTTTATTCAGTCTACCAACAGACCATGTCAAATACGTTACCATTTTAAATTCCAGTCATCGTGAAAAGAGTAGCTGCACCCAGAAGGAGGTGTGGGAGTGTAGGTGTGTTGGGAAGGAAGATAAAGGTGACCAGGATCAATAACTGATGATAAATTTAGACTGATATGATCAATATTTATTGAGCTACACATACAG
>JAMWET010001426.1:40000-87500 GCA_024036415.1 Prochilodus magdalenae | reverse complement strand
AAGCTCAGAGAACAGTATTCATTTATTTGACTCTCATAGTTCAGTCTTGGAAGTTGGTTGCACCTTCTGCTTCTCATGGTCCAAAGTGAGAGTAAGAAAAAGAGGGAGATGGAGGTATGGAATGGACTCTGTTCAGACTTGAGTTTCTGGCTCGTGTTGAGGGTCTGACACTCATTAGTGAAGCAGTAGGAGAAAGTGAAAAAGTGGTGGATGTGGAATCGATGGTGAGAAAGGAAAGACAAAAGAAGCTGAGGATCCTGGGTGTGTGTGTGTCCATGTGTGTGTCCATGTGTGTGTGTGTGTGTGTGTGTATGTATGTGTGTGCATGTGTGTGTGTGTGTGTGTGTGTGTGTGTGTTTGTATGTGTGCATGTGTGTGCGTGCATGCGTGTGTCTGGGAGTGTGTGTGTGTCTATCTGGTAGAGTGTGTGTGTGTGTGTCTGTCTGTCTGGGAGTGTGTGTGTGTGTGTGTGTGTATGCATGTGTGTGTATGTATGTGTGAGAGTGTATGTCTGGGAGTGTGTGTGTGTCTGTCTGGGAGAGTGTGTGTGTGTGTGTCTGTCTGGGAGTGTGTGTGTGTGTGTGTGTATGCATGTGTGTGTATGTATGTGTGTGTGTGTCTGTCTGGGAGTGTGTGTGTGTGCGTATGTGTGTGTGTGTCTATGTATGTGTGTGTGTGTCTTGGAGTGTGTGTGTGTGTGTGTGTCTGTGTTAGTGTATGTGTGTGTGTCTGGGAGTGTGTGTGTGTCTGTGTGTCTGTTTGTGTCTGTGTTAGTGTATGTGTGTGTGTGTGGGTGTGTGTGCATGCATGTGTGTGTGTGTGCGCGCGTGTATGGTTGTGTGTGTGTGTCTGTGAGTGTTTGTGTGTCTGTGTGGATATGTTTGTGTGTGTGTGTGTGTGTGTGTGTGTGTATGTACGTGTGTGTGTGTGTGTGTGTGTGTGCGTGTGTGTGTGTGTGCGTGTATGTGGGAGTGTGTGTGTGACTGTGTTAGTGTATGTGTCTGTGTTAGTGTATGTGTGTGTGTTTGTGTCTGTGTTAGTGTATGTGTGTGCGTGTGTGTGTATCTGTGTTAGTGTGTGTGCGTGTGTGAGTGTGTGTCTGTGTTAGTGTGTGTGTGTATGCGTGTTAAAGTTATGTGCTATGTGCCTTTACTTGTAATCCCAGTCTAACCTCGGGCTGTACCCCGTAAGTGCTTATGGGGAAAACCCCTCTGCTCCGCGTGCGGCACAGCCTAAAGTGGGTCAGTGCTGTAAGAGTTCACCACACTCCAGTCCCATCATCCACTGGGGCACACAGAATGGATAGCACATGCCTGGAGAGGTGAACGAGGGGAGGGCAAACTCTCTCTCTCTGTCTTTCTCATTCTTTTTCCCTTTGTGTGTTTTCATGGCCATACTGCCATATCAGATTTGCTGTCTGTGCTCTCTTCATAATTATCTTCTGTTTCTCTGTTATAGGCTTTCACTGCCACTCTTAATTTTATAACTCACTCACTAAGTCTTAGGCTACTTTACCTTTCCGTCTGTCTCCTTCTCTCTCTGTGTCCCTCTGGGGAAAGCATTATTCTGTCTGCAGCAGAGTTCAGACACGAGAAAGAGGCCAGAGAGAGAGAGAGAGAGAGAGAGAGAGGGAGGGAGGGAAGGAGGGAGGAAGTGAAGAGAATGTGCTTTAACAGGAAAAGCGGATCCATATGGTAAACGTAGGCCTAATGAGTTCACTCACTGTCATATGCTGCTGCGTACAGTACTGTGCAAAAGTCAGAGAACCAACCGTCATGTATTTAATGTCCAGTCTAAACTGGACTTCCCATGAGAGAAACAGAGCTCCAACCAGCTGACCACCAAAACTGTCTCCATCCGATAAACAGCGCTTTCATCTTTGTGCTCCACTCTTGCTTTAGTCCTGAGAAAGACTCCACAGTTTCAGTTTCTGTCCATCACAGCCTTCTCACCACAATGCTATGGGTCTAACAGGACTCTTCATCAATTAGGACCGGCCTCATCTGTGTCCCTTACCTATTATATAAGGTCGTCCTGTTGTGCGTGCTTTCAATTCTGACTCGTGCTGCTGTGTTGGTGGTATCCTTTACTAAGTACGCCTTAGAGAAGAGATGGAAAGCAGTTCCAACGGTTGGAAGAGTAGGAGTGGGTGGTCGCATCGTAGAGCTCCAGAAAGCAGGATGGTCTTATCACCGCATTGCGTGCCTCACCAGTCATGCGGATTCTACCATAGCACTCTGTTGGTGGGAGTGGAAAGAAGACAGCATGCACCATCAATGTAAAGGATGGAGGACCTACATGATCCACAGAGAGGGAGCCGACAAATTGTCCAATATGCAAGGATTGACCCAACAGCCACGATTGTGGAGCTCAGTGAGCAGTGCTGCCCTCCATGAGTCATCCTGTTAGTGCAGCACCATTGGCAGACGGCTGAACAACACAGGACTACATGCACACAGACTATTATGACGACTGTTTCTAACACCACGTCACCGTCACCAAAGACTGCGGTGGTGTCGTACCAGACTGTCATGGAGTGACTCAGAATGGCAGCGGGTCATCTTCAGTGACGAGTCCCGCTTTAGTCTTGGTGGAGACGCCCAACGAATCCGTGTGTGGAGGCACTGTGGTCAGCACCAAGACAAACGGTTTGTGGTCACACGTCCAGAAGACCTGGTATCCCTTGACCTCCACCCCTACTGCACCATCTGCAGGAACTGTGTGAGGATAGTGAAGCTGCATGGGATGGATTATCACAGGACACCATTAGGAACCTCTACAGCTCCATACCGAGACGTCTGGCATGTTGGGTTAGCAAACACGGCGGCCCGACGCCATTCTGAGAGACAGACTTCTGTATGTGTAGCTCAATAAATATTGATCATATCAGTGCAAATTTATCATCAGTTATTGATCCTGGCAAGCTTTATCTTTCTTCCCTGAGTGTACAAAGCCAGTACGCAGAGAAAACAAATCGACTGGTGTCCCATATGATCAGAATGTCTATTTTAAAAGGGCTTCGACTCCTGCGACCAACAACCGCACCCCCCAACCCCTATTCCCGTGTTTCCCTGTGCTGCTCTTGAACTCATAACCTGAAGCCAGGCTTGTTTCTGTGGCATCTGACTTTGGGAAAGCAGCTGGCGCTGTGGGGAAATGAATCACTTCCACGTCTCCCCTCAACCCAAATTTAACTCTCCCTGATTTAAATCTCCCATGTCTGCCTATTTCCACACAGTCTTCCATACAGGCCAAAGAAAAGCTATGGCTGCCCAGTTAGGTTCAGCCGTTTTGGAGACCATATGTTGGGCTGATGAATCCATTTGCAAACACACAGTTTCCCTAGATTGCCCATGTTCCAGAGGCCCACACTGTGGTCCTGAAACTGCTTTCATGTGGTTTCCCGGATGTTGGGTAGAACTGAGTCATATGATATAAGGGGACAATGTAAACCATGCATGAATATAGGGAAGAAGTTTAGATGGAGCCTCTGTACGCTCATCCATCACGTGCGTGTGGTGCAATTTGGAAACAATTTGTCAGTGAAATCCCCGCACACGTGTACGTGCAAACGCAAGCAGCCACACGCGAGCTGTGTTGTGTTTGAGTCAGGTTTCGACTTGCCTCATCCTCGCAGTTTATCATCTCATAAATTACACGCAGATTTTTTAGCCTGCATTCCTCTGAAGTGTAGGATACCACACACAGTACCTGAGAGGCTACAGATTACTGGTGTCTGCTAACACACTGTCACTGTAATCAGTCTGAATCAGTCATGGCTTTGACCCCATTTCACAGAACTCATAAACCCATTTCTCCACCTGTTTAAAGGTCCCTCAGTGAAAATAGGCATTATCGTTTCTTCAATAGCATTAATAGAACTTATTCCTTTGGAAATACACTCATTCCCAGAAGGAAGTGTGCAACTGCAGTGCTATTGGGAAGGAAGATAAAGGTGACCAGGATCAATAACTGATGATAAATTTAGACTGATATGATCAATATTTATTGAGCTACACATACAGAAGTCTGTCTCTCAGTATGGCGTCGGGCCGCCGTGTTTGCTAACACAACATGCCAGACGTCTCGGTATGGAGCTGTAGAGGTTCCTAATGGTGCCCTGTGATAATCCATCCCATGCAGCTTGAACATCCTCACACAGTTCCTGCAGATGGTGCGGTAGGGGTGGAGGTGGAGTGACACCAGACCTTCTGGACGTGCGACAACAAACCGTTCATCTCGATGCTGACCACGGTGCCTCCACACACGGATTCGTTGGGTGTCTCCACCAAGACTAAAGCGGGACTCGTCACTGAAGATGACCGGCTGCCATTCTGAGGAACTCCATGACAGTGACGTAAAGGATCTGGGAGACCGACATGAACCACAGAAATAGAGAGTCTATGAACAGTCCGACATGTGCGGAGTGACCCAACAACCACAATTGTGATGAAGCCTATCCTGTTAGTGCAGCACCATTGGCAGACGGCTTCCTGACGCGGGACTACATGCACACAGACCGTTACCACGACTGTCCTTAACACCACGTCTGTCTCACCAAGGCCTGCACTGGTGTCATGCGAGACTGTCATGGAGTGACTCAGAATGGCAGCGGGTCATCTTCAGTGACGAGTCCCACTTTAGTCTTGGTGGAGACGACCAACGCATCCGTGTGTGGAGACACCGTGGTCAGCGCCAAGATGAACGGAATGTTGTCACGTCTCCAGAAGGACACGTGTCACTCCACACCCAAATGCGAATCGTTTTTGTTTGCAAACAGTGCCCATTTTCCCATAATCTGCAAATTCCGTTCTCCACCATTCACTCTTATCAGCTGCATGGAAGTCAGTAGATACTTGTCTAATTAAAGCAATGGTGGTGAATAATGAGGAGCCTGAGTTGGAGCTGCCTAAAGCTTTGGGAAATGGAAACTGAAACTGTGGTGCTCACAACAACTCCTTATAACCTTTTAACTTGCACTTAATCACACTTTGGCCTTGTTTTGACATTTGCTAATACAGGTAGCTGTCTAGCTAGCTAATCTTTTTTAACGTCAAATTACTCAATTATGTTTTAGTTGTGCATGTATCACCCGTTGCATGGTAGTAGACAATTGATTATCGACCGCACTCAAGTAAATTAGGTCTGCCTAACTTGGGATCAGATTCCATACGATTTGATTCCCAAGATAGGAATGGTTTATGTAATATGAATTCAGGAAAAACTCCTACACTGACTTTGTCAGGTCTTTATTGGGGACAGAAGCTAGGAAGTTGCCGTGATACAGCCCTAGCTATCGGCATCGGTGCGTCCCGATGTTCCTGCTTTGGAAATCGTAGAGCCATCATGCTTTATGCGTCCCCTGGTGATGAGGTATTTCCAGAATGGTCTGTCATAAACGCAGACACCTGGTCAGCACCGGGTTTTACAGGCCAGCTGGCCGATGAGGCAAAGGGCAGGCATAGGGCAGCAGCAAAGCAAAAACACCTCTACAGACTTTCCCTCATCTCAGCATTACCTAATCATTCCCCAGCCTCTTCATATGCACAGCCCCCCTGGCTTCCATTAAAAGCCATTCTGCGAGTTTGGACCACACCTCAACATGTGGTTGTAGTATAAGACGAGTGAGTGAGTGGAGAGAACTGTGGAGCTGGAGCGTCGTACTAGAGCAGGGGCGTTTTTCAGCTGGTAGCTCCTCAGTCTGTTACAGGTGGCTCTGAAGTGGGTCTGATTAGGTTCTTCCACTGTGTGGTTAGATCTGAAAGGAATCTGAAAGTCTAATGTGAGTTTGTTAACCCCCCGGCGGTTGATTTTCTGTCTGACAGCAGCCGTATGATCATATGCGAGGTGTTACCTGCTCCTGTAATTAACTGAGGTTGGCTCGTGTATTAAGGGAATGGGTTTGGAGATCAGAAATGACTGGTGTCTGGGGGAGGACAGAGGGGCTTTCTGAATGACTTTCCAGGTGGATGCTATGTGCAAACTTCACACAGATGGCTGACTAATATGCCGCACTGGCACAAAATTACTTACTTAGCTTGGTGATCAGGTGGTGTGAAATTGGGCTGACCGCTGTACTGTGCTCTCATGCTTTGGCTATGCCACACAAATACACTAATGCACTACTGTTAC
This sequence comes from Prochilodus magdalenae, assembly GCA_024036415.1. Classification (NCBI taxonomy): domain Eukaryota; kingdom Metazoa; phylum Chordata; class Actinopteri; order Characiformes; family Prochilodontidae; genus Prochilodus; species Prochilodus magdalenae. The sequence goes on along the minus strand of JAMWET010001426.1, from coordinate 81,368 downwards.
TAATTCAAATCTCTGTTGAGCAGAGCTAGTGTGCCTATTGATACAGTGTAGGTTCAAATCATCCCATCACGTCAAGTAACATCCAGAAAGAACTGTGAGATTGGAAGATAAAGGTGACCAGGATCAATAACTGATGATAAATTTAGACTGATATGATCAATATTTATTGAGCTACACATACAGAAGTCTGTCTCTCAGTATGGCGCCGGGCCGCCGTGTTCGCTAACCCAACATGCCAGACGTCTCGGTATGGAGCTGTAGAGGTTCCTGATGGTGTCCTGTGATAATCCATCCCATGCAGCTTGAACATCCTCACACAGTTCCTGCAGATGGTGCGGTAGGGGTGGAGGTGGAGTGACACCAGACCTTCTGGACGTGTGACAACAAACCATTCATCTTGGTGCTGACCACGGTGCCTCCACACACGGATTCGTTGGGCGTCTCCACCAAGACTAAAGCGGGACTCGTCACTGAAGATGACCCGCTCCCATTCTGAGTCACTCCATGACAGTCTGGTACGACACCACTGCAGTCTTTGGTGATGGTGACGTGGTGTTAAGGACAGTCGTGGTAACGGTCTGTGTGCATGTACTCCTGCGTGGTGCAGCCGTCTGCTAATGATGGAGCACTAACAGGACGCCTCATGGAGGACACCACTGCTCACAGCTGTTGGGACAATCAGTTGATTTTCCCTCTCTGTGGTTCCTTCATCTCACTGGTGTGTGCCTTCTACTATCCACTGCCACCAACAGCATACTGTGGGAGTATCCCAGTGCTATGGCGCTATGTCAATAAGACCATTCTGTCTCCCAGAGCTCTACATTACGACCCCTCTCAAACTCTTGCAACTCTTTGAATTGCTTTTGAACTCTGAGGTATACTTCACCTGCACAGGAAGCTACCAGGAAGACCTTATATAGTCATTCAGGTACATGCCTGCCCTTGCTCACATCACATGTGCAAACATTCACATGTCTCACAATGTCAAACCAACCTACCAACTTTCATTCCTATCGGTTGATTCCTTTTGGGTGCAGCTAGTTTTTCATTTTTGTCCATTGGTATGCATCATTTGAACTCAGCAGCTGCTGTTTACATTGTGTGAAAATTCCATGATCAATGGACCAGCAGATATGGCACAAAAAAGTCTGGTTCCAATAAACCTACACTGAAACTAAATCAGGTTTTTGCCCTCTTCTGTAAAACTGCCATTTTGGAGATACTTGTTTTTCTTTGGACGGCGACGATAAGCTCCTGGCAAGCTACTATTCCTACACATTTAATAGACTACACTAAGACCCTGTGCATACTTGGTCTTAACATGTATCATGAGTGATCCAATCACAAGTGGAAAGTGAGATGCATATCTGTTTACATTTGACATTACCTCGAATGTCTTTGAGGGCCCAGGGCCCAAGTTTATGAGGTGCGAGTCTGAGTCTCGAATCTCTGAGGGGCGAGTCGAGTTTCAAGTCTCTAAGGCGTGAGATTGAGTCGAGTTTTGAATCACTGAGGCGTGAGTCAGTCAAGTCGAGCCACTGAGGTGCGAGTTGAGTCTCTAAGGTGTCAGTCTGTCGAGTCCCAAGGACGAGATAGAAGGACAGAGGCACTTAGTAGTAAATGCATTAAAAGCAAAGAAGCCAAACAACTCCAAATGGTTGATCAGTCTCTAATGCTATTCTGTTCTTTTAGTTTGGCAAAGTTGGTTACTAAATAATTCTCATAGTGGAAAACTGATTATTTAAAATGTATAATGGACCCTAATGGCTGGGATCCCTCACCTGGGTGATCTTCTCTTTCCCTCTCCCCTTTCTCACTGTGTCTCCCTCTGCCTACCCACCCATATGTTTTTGCTGTTATCGCTCGAGTGATGGCCACTGGCAGTGATAATGCTATTCCTGTTTCGCGTCCCAATTAAGTGGAAGAAGAGAGGAGTGTAGATTTCTCCCCCCTGGGCAGTCATCATCACCTTTATCCTTCTCTATTTATAAACCTACTCAGGTTAGCTCAGGTCCGGTTCGCTCAGGGTTTACCACGCGACCCTCCAGATCAGTTTACTCTTCAGTACTGCCTGTTTACTTCCTCCGTCCTGGATAGCTAAAGCATGTGAATGGGGTTAATAGTGTTACTGTGTCAGTGGTCACCATCTTATTACCGAAGGTCATTTCACAGTGGTATTGAGTAGGAGTGAAGATTGGCCCCCTTACCCTGGACGTGTTGATGTTGGTGTCCACAGTCTAATTCTTTCATTGTAGGCTGGATGATGCACAGGTAGCCATGTATTATAGTGGATAGCTTATATACGCTAGCTTTGGACTGTAAAACCTACATGTCTAAATCAATCAATCAGTTGCTTGAAACCGTCTCAAGTTATAATCACCTCAAACAGACCTGCATAAAGGTCTGGGCAAAATCAGGCTTCAAGAGTGCTCTGCTAGCGTTTAGCTATGCAGCCATTTTTAGCCAGAGTCCAGATAACACTTTCACATTTTCAGATAACACTATGTAATAAAGTATATAATAAGAAACCACTTAATCAAGTCGTTCTGATACTTTTAGGCATACAGTTTAAATAATGCATATGCATATAAGCTTCCATCAGTTGTTAGCTATGTTAGCCACCTAGCAGTAGCTAGGGCAAAGCTAAAGTAGCCAACTTCAGAAGCCAAACACATCTAGGCTGATTGACTGCATGATAAATATTGGATTTTATCTTTGAGGGATTGCTCATTTTGCTAGCTCGGAGCAGGCGCTAACAAAAACCTTCAAATTAGCTTTTGTTTTTAGCCCTCGCTCCTCAGGTGGGCCTCCTAGTTTAGCAAAGCAAATGGTCTGTTTCAGTAGTTACTTGCTTGAATGCATCTGTCATGTGAACAGGCCGTTTAGACAGGCTCATAATTCATACCGAGATACAGAGGTAAGAATGTAAGTGCCTCTGGTTTCCATATCAGTCTCAGTTCCCCTGCTGTCTGTTCACTAGCTCTATTTTTACAGTCAGTAAACAAAATGGACACCAACGCCATGGCTAAACACAGGTTTCTGTTGTCGCCATGCTAATCTGGTAGTTTGCGTGAGCCCTCTGCGCTGGGAGAGGGTGAAGATTCCGGAAATGATTCTGGATGGAATGGAAAGAGCATGTTGCGTGTGCGTTCTTTCCAGCGTTCAGTTTTCTGGCATGTCTCAAAGGTTGCCTGGTGATAAGGTTTCAGATATGGCTTAAATTGAAACGCTAACTTCGTTCTAGTGGATTTATGATCACACTTGGTGCTGGAATCAGTCTGTCTGGCCAGAGGCTTTTTTAGTTTTAGAATGTTATAATGTAACTTTCTGACCATATATATACATATATACATATACATATATACATACATACACACACATATATCTGTATATATGTATATATATATATATATATATGTACATACATGTGTGTAAATATATATATGTATATATATATATATATATATATATCTATATATAGATATATATATATATACACATATATAGATATAGATATTTACCACATGTATGTACATATATATATATATAATATATATATATATATATATATAGATATATACATATATACAGATGCTGTTTGGCGGGCATGTATATATATATATATATATATACCATATATATATATATATATATATATATATATATATATATATAACTATATATCTAATTATAATGAGTATATATATATATATATTTATATGTGTATATATATATATTTATATGTGTATATATATATATATATATATATATATATATATATATATATATATATATATATACACATATATATAATAACAGGTATAGCCACATGAGCCACAGTTGAAGCTGTTGAAGTTCCAGTCAAACCAGCCAATACAGATTATACACCTTGGGGTAGGTTTGACATCGTGAGACACGATAATGATTCAAGTTTCACATCGGGCACCATTGGCAGACGGCTCCATGACGTAGGACCATGCGCATACACCAATGGCATGAAGGCACACAGACCATTACGACAACTGTCCTTAACACCATGTCAACATCACCAAAGACTGTCATGGAGTAACTCAGAATGGCAGCGGGTCAAATTCAGTGACGCATTTGTCTTGGTGGATACGACCACCGATACCATGTGTGGAGAACCGTGATCAGCACCAAGATCGTTTTTTGATCACACACTACACATATTGGAAGGCCTGGTGTCACTCCACCTCCACCCCTACCGCACCATCTGCAGGAACTGTGTGAGGATGTTCAAGCTGCATGGGATGGATTATCACAGGACACCATTAGGAACCTCTACAGCTCCATACCGAGACGTCTGGCGTGTTGCATTAGCCCAATGCCATACTGAGTGAAACTACTTCTGTATGTGTAGCTTAATAAATATTGATCATATCAGTCTAAATTTATCATCATGTATTGTTCCTGGTAACCTTTATCTTCCTTCCCAACACCACTGCACTCCCACACTTCAGACAGAGAAAATGAAAGTGCTAACAACCAGGTAGACACCAAATCTATCTCTGTCAGATAAACAGCACTTAAAGCTTTCATCTTTGAGAGAGAGGTGAACATAAAGCTAGCCTCACATCTGAAAACTGTCCTCTCTTCCACTGTAAGAAAACAACTCAAAGCCATGTGTCTAAAAAGAAGCCTTTACTGAGAAAACGAGACTGAACAATGGAGTGACATCTCTGAATTTGTCTGTCACTGGATTGGGAGAAGCATGAGGCTGAAGCTGTGTGGAAAAACGCAGATTCCTTTTAAAAGCTGAAACCGGGTCTCCTGAAAAGAATGGAAGCTGCACTGAAGAAAAATGGCGAACAGTCTAAATATCGATGTCATTTAAGATTGTATTTAGTAGTTGGAGCTTTTGTGTATACAGGCGAGTCACATTATTATGACCATCAGCTAATATTCAGAGTAACGGCCGTGTGCAGCATGGACAGCAGCTAGACGTGCTGGGAGTGACTCAATAAAGTCACAGTAGGTTGTCACAGGTAACTGGAGTCATGCTGACATGTGCGTCCCACAGCTCAATGGAGAATCCATACAGTGAATATGACGATCGAGGTGGTCCAACAGATGCTCAGCCGGGTTCATGTATGAGGAATTAGAGGGCCAGGGTAGTACCTGGAAGTCTTGGTCACACTCTTCCGACCATTGTTGGACATTTCTATCATTGTGATGTGTTGCAATGTCTTCCTGAAGATCCCATCCCTCCCATGGAAGACATTCAGCATGTATGGGTGTACGTGATCTGCAAAAACGGATTCCTATCCAAATCGGTTGGGAGTGCCTTCCACATGGATGAGTGGGCCCAGAGAGCACCACGAAAATGTGGCTTCCTTCATGAGCTACGTGCTGCTGCCATGATAATGTGACTCGACTGTGTATTAGCCTATAATGCGCTGTCCATGGAATGTCTTCTCCATTAGGCTGCTTGGCAGCGGCAGCATAACATTTGCGAACTGCGATGCATGGGGCTTCATGTACTGTCTATGACTGTAACACATGGCCTCTCATGGCTTATTGGGTTTTTAGATAGCTATCAGGATTGAAACGCTGACCGTCCCCAGATTGTCCTGAAACTTTGATGGGCTCTTATGGTCAGTGAAAGCAGCCTAGGTAATATGATTTCTCTCTCTTGCATTTCCACAGAGCAGACTTCCTGTGCTGATGCTGGGCCGCTCAGCTGACCTCAGACCAGGCGAGTTTGTTGTTGCCATTGGCAGTCCGTTTTCTCTCCAGAACACAGTCACCACAGGGATCGTGAGCACTACCCAGAGAGGGGGCAAGGAGCTGGGCCTGCGGAACTCTGACATGGACTATATTCAGACCGATGCCATCATTAATGTGGGTGTACTGTAATTCGTTCATTCATTCATTCATTCATTCATTCATTCACTCATTCATTCAAATACACAGCACCTTCCTAACTTGTAATGAAAGCTAATGACTTCTATTGGAATGTTAATCATGCAGCTTGTATACATGAGTTTTCAGAATATACAAAAGAGTCAAATATGTTAAAGCCTCAATATAATTCACACATAGTTGATCTGTATCATTCTCAGCTGTCACCTTTATCAGATTTACAAGATCTCCCACCTACCCCAAATGTACTCAATTATCTTTCGTACCTGATGCATCGTTAGTTTTGCTCTGGAGCTACAAGGCTAACTTAAGCTATAGGCCACAAATCAACATCGTGCAAACATGCCTAAATCAGGGTTGCCAGTTTGGGTAAGGAGACTGGAGGGAGACTTTGCACGCACAAGTGTGTATCCACTGTTCCACTGTTTAAAGTGCTAATTTGAGCAACAGCTTTAAGTCATTAGCATGTATCAATCAACCTTCATTTAAACTCACCTAAACACTGAGGGTGGCCTTTATTTACAGGTTAGCCTAGCATTATACAGAATAACAAGGGATCGAAAAGTTTAAAGGTAAACTCACAACAGTACAAATATAGCAAAGAAAAAGGACCAAAAGATTTTAATTCTGTACATGGTTACATATATAGTAGCATAACACAAAAATATGTGGTAGGAAAATTAAATAGTAAAAAAAATAATGCAAAGTATAATAAATGAAAAAAAAAATCATTTATTATACATATATATTTTTCATGTATATATATATATATATATATATATATATATATATATATATATATATATATATATATATATATATATATATATATACTGTATATTAAATTATATTATATTATATTATATTATATTATATTATATTATTATAATATACATATATAAAATATACATATATAATACATATATAACAAAAAAAGTATACTATATAATATATATATAGTATATTATATTATTATATTATACTATATATATATATATATATATATATATATATATATATATATTATATAGTATACTTTGCTATACTAATGCTTTTACTGTTTAATTTTCTTACCACATATTTTGGTGTTATACTATTACATACATATATAAAATTATATTTGAATTGTATATGGTTCCACATTTAAACACTGTTTGCAATGTTTACGATGTTTCCTTAACTGACTATGCAGAACCGTGTTCCTCTGTTTTCTCCTTTAGTATGGAAACTCTGGAGGACCTCTGGTTAATCTGGTAAGGGTTTCTCTGATTTGTTTTCAGTCGTTGTTTACTATACGCCCATGTTATTTCGAAAGCTCATCGGAGCCTTTCTTGTCTGCAGGATGGTGAGGTGATTGGGATAAACACCCTAAAGGTTACTGCCGGGATCTCCTTCGCAATTCCCTCAGACAAGATCAGGCAGTTCCTCTCTGAGTCCTACGACAGACAGGCCAGAGGTAGCACCACTTTGTCTCATCAGCCAGCATGCAGTTACATCCATCACCAAAAATAATGACGTTAAGGAAGTACTCCAGTGTTCGTGAACCGATCTGCCACATTAGTAGTGTAAACATGCATGGATGATCATACATTACATGATAAATTTGTCCTCCAAGGACTTGCACGAGCTACAGTCACACTGTGTGCTTGAATTGGTTCACTGTTTGAAAGTTTACAAGCCATTTTCTCAAGTCTGTCTCATTGTATTATTGTAAAGCTATATACAGTAATTCCAGAAGGAGGTGTGGGAGTGCAGGTCTTTTGGAAAGTAAGATAGAGGTGACCAGGATCAATAACTGATGATGAATTTAGACTGATATGATCAATATTTATTGAGCTACACATACAGAAGTCTGTCTCTCAGTATGGCGTCGGGCTGCCGTGTTTGCTAACCCAACACGCCAGACGTCTCGGTATGGAGCTGTAGAGGTTCCTAATGGTGTCCTGTGATAATCCATCCCATGCAGCTTGAACATCCTCACACAGTTCCTGCAGATGGTGCGGTAGGGGTGGATGTGAAGTGAGACTGAAGATGACCCACTAACATTATGAGGCACGACACCATTGCAGTCACTGTGATGTTGACGTGGCGTTAAGGGCAGTCGTAGTAACGGCCAGGGTGCATGTAGTCCCGCGTTGTGCAGCTGTCTGCCAATGGTGCTGGCCTCACTGCTTACTCAATAGCTGTTGGGTCAGTCAGGTACACGGATAAGGCCCATCCCTGCTTATATACAAGTCCCTGATCCTATATAGATACGTATGTCAAATGTCTATTCAGAAAAATCAGCTACTGCCTATTGGGTCCCATAATATGCAGTACAGTTCCACAGCACTGGAATATTCCTTTACCAGGATTGTGGGATCAGGGGGTTTATCTTCTTTATAGTAAATAGACCTGATTGTCTTTCATTTTGTGTTTTTGTCAGGTAGAGGAACAACAAAGAAGAAATACATTGGTGTACGAATGATGACCCTGACCCCTGCGTTAGTATTCAATCTGTTGAGCTCATTCATGAATGTAATTATAGCTGTGTGTGAATGTTTGTGTGCCCCTGGTCAAGTTTTATTTGGTGACCCTGCACATTTTATTGCACGGTAACTGCTTACTTGCTGAATATTCAAGAAAGGAAAAAAAAAACATCAAATGTGGCCAATAAAAAAGTTATCGCACATTTTATATTTAATGTTTTATGTTTTCCGGTATGTGTGTTGCATGTAGAGGATGTTTTTATGTCACCTTGGAATTTAACCAAGCATGTAATTAGTATACAAACTTTTGCAGACATCTGTAACTTGTAACTGCCAGTGGTCTCTCTTTAAGAATATGTCTTTTCACAGGCTGGCAAAGGAGTTGAAAGCCAAACATACGGACTTCCCCGATGTTACATCCGGAGCCTATGTCCTTGAGGTCATCTCCAAAACCCCAGCTGCAGCGTAAGCCATTAACTTACTGTTCTTTGTTTTATTCTTAATATGATTCTGTGGTCAAAGACTTGCTACTCCTCCTCCAGCTTTTGAGCTACAGTCACAAAACTTTGGAGGACCTAAGGGCCTATACCACCTGGGATAGCTTAGCAATGACATTCAACACCTTAGTCACCACCTGGAATGTCTTAGAAATGACATTCAACACCTTAGTCACCACCTGGAATATCTTAGCAATGACCTACAACACTGTAGCCACCACCTGGGATATCTTAGCAATGACCTTCAACACCTTAGCCACCACCTGGAATGTCTTAGCAATGACCTTCAACACCTTAGCCACCACCTTGGATATCTTAGCAATGACCTAAAATACCTTAACTACCACCTGGGATACCTTAGCAATGACCTATGACATCTTAGCTACCACCTGGAATATTATAGTAATGGGATAGCAACACTTTCTCAACCACCTGGTATACCTTAGAAATGGCCTAGCAATGCCTTAACATAGACATTGGAGACTATAGCAATGGTGGCCTATCAGCACCTTAGCAACGTTCTGGGATACTATAGCAATGATCTAACAACACCCTAGCAACCATTTGGGATACCTTAGATATGTCCTAGCAACACATTAGCAACCACCTGGGATACTATAGGATTGGCCTAGCAACACATTCTCAGCCACCTGGAATACCTAACGCATGGTCTATTAACACGGTAGCAACCACCTGGGATACTACAGCAATGGTGGCCTATCAGCACCTTAACAATTATGTGGGATACTATAGCAATGGTCTAGCAACACCCTAGCAACCATTTGGGATAAATTAGACATGGCCTAGCAACACATTAGCAACCTCCTGGGATATTATAGCAATGGCCTAGCAACACCTTAACAACCACCTAGAATACCTTTGACATGGTCTATTAACACCTTAGCAACCACCTGGGATGCTATAGCAATGGTGGCCTATCAACACCTTAGCAACTTCCTGGGATACCTTAGATATGGCCTAGCAACACCTTAGCAACCACCTGGAATACTACAGCAATGATGGCCTATCAACACCTTAGCAATTACCTGGGACACTATAGCAATGGTCTAGCAACACCCGAGCAACCATTTGGGATACCTTAGACATGGCCTAGCAACGCATTATCAACCACCTAGGATACTACAGCAATGGCCTAGCAACACCTTAGCAACCACCTAGAATACCTTTGACATGGTCTGTTAACACCATAGCAACCACCTGGGATACTATAGCAATGGTGGCCTACCAACACCTTAGCAACTTCATGGGATACCTTAGATATGGCCTAGCAACACCATAGCAACCACCTGGGATACTACAGCAATGGTGGCCTATCAACACTTTAGAAACCACCTGGAAAACCGTAGACATGGTCTATTAACATCTTAGCAACCACCTGGGATACTTTAGCAATGGTGGTCTATCAACACAATAGCAGCTACCTGGGATACCTTAGATATGGCCCATCAATACCTTAGCCACCACCTGGGATATCTTAGCAATGACATTAAACACCTTAGCAAGCACCTGGGATATCCTGGCAATGACCTACAATACCTTAGCCACCACCTGAGATACCTTAGCAATGACCTATGACATCTTAGCTACCACCTGGAATATTATAGTAATGGCATAGCAACACCTTCTCAACCACCTGGTATACCTTAGAAATGGCCTAGCAATACCTTAACAATGACCTGGGATACTAGAGCAATGGTGGCCTATCAACACCTTTGCAACCACCTGGGATACTACAGCAATGGTGGCCTATCAACACTTTAGAAACCACCTGGAATATCGTAGACATGGTCTATTAACACCTTAGCAACCCCTTGGGATACTATAGCTATGGTGGCCTATCAACACCATAGCAGCTACCTGGGATACCTTAGATATGGCCCATCAACACCTTAGCCACCACCTGGGATAGCTTAGCAATTACATTCAACGCCTTAGCCACCACCTGGGATGTCCTAGCAATGACCTACAATACCTTAGCCACCACCTGGGATACCTTAGCAATGACCTATGACATCTTAGCAACCACCTGGAATATTATAGTAATGGCATAGCAACACCTTCTTAACCACCTGGTATACCTTAGAAATGGGATACTATAGCAATGGTGGCCTATCAACACCATAGCAGCTAACTGCGATACCTTAGATATGGCCTATCAACACCTTAGCAACCACCTGGGATATTATAGCCATGGTCAGCAACACCCTAGCAACAATATTTATCTACGATCAAGCATTACTAGCAAGCTCACAAACTTTCCCTTCCTAATTAGAACTCCAGTTCCCATAATGCCAAGCAGGTCATGAACGACTGTACTGAAAACACTGTGAGAGCTCAGGTCATGTAGCTTTCACTCGATCCCTCTTCTGTCATGCTTGGAGAGACTGTGTTTGGCACTCTCCCTGAGCACATGTTTCAGATTTATATTAGAGCACCGCCCCCTCAATCCACACTCCCACCCACATAACCTCTTCCTCACAGACCCACATGTTTACTTATCCTCAAAAAATCCTCTGGCTCAGTATTTTCCGTGACCACCGTTTAGCCGTAATGTGTGTGCATGTATGTGTCATGAGGACAGCACGCACACGCCAGGCGCTGATACAGCACTTCACTGTATCCACAATCTGCTTTCACTTTGCAGGCACTTTCACTGGCATATTTCTTGGTGTGGGCTGCAGCGTGAAGGATGTAGTAGCTTAAGCCCACGGTGGAAATGTGGAAGTTGCTGTCTCTGAAACATTATACACTCATACAGCATCCTAAGACAGCAGGGCACTCAGCCATGTATGTATAAAATGCCGCCTGCTAAAGTTCCTCTGTTTGACCGTTTGCCTTAGTCATCCTTGAATCCTCTGTTCCAGTGTCGGCGTGGATGGGAAAAAAAATCAGCAGCAGCAACTTCCTGGGATACCTTAGATATGACCTAGGAACACCTTAGCAACCACCGGGGGTACTACAGCAATGGTGACCTTAGAAATTACCTGGGATATTATAGCAATGGTCTAGCAAGACCCTTGCAACCATTTGGGATACCTTAGAGGTAGCCAGTAGGGTGGTTTTAGGCTGGACCGTCCGTCAACTCCCAGTCCTCTGCCCAGCACAGGACCTGGATGGACCCCTATTAGTCCACTATTCGGGATGAACTATTTTAAATATTCACTCGCAAAAAATATCATGCGTGCCATTGGCTCATGCCATGTCATGTGACATTGTGACTCGCATATGGCCGCAGGTCAGCCCTCTAAATGCTAATCAATTAATAAGCTGCCTTCTGACTCACAAGAGTCATCCATTCCTCCCTATTAGGTGGGTAAAGCATCATCTATGTGTCATATAGGTTAGGTGATGATTTTAATTCTGTTCTAGTATCGTACCTGAACACCCCCCACCTCCCCCCATCATGATGTCCTTCCTCTGAGGCACTGACTTCAGACAGCTGCCTTCAGTTTCGGACGGCCAGGGTCACTGTAGGACTATAGACTGTGGTCTTAGATAGCGTGTGCTTGTCAGCCCTACTCAGGTGAACGTGTGCTTTAAAGGGCCCAGCCTGGTTTAACCAAGTTACCACGTTAGCAGCCACCAGTGACAGTACAAACTCTGCCACGGATGAGACTGTACTAAATACGGCTGCACTGGTTGAACGTGCATGGTACCGCCAGTCCATTTTAGGACATCCGGAGAACACAGCGTCAGGATTCAGGCCTCAGACCAAACAGCTCGTGGGGAACAATCATTATGTCCTAGTGCTCATACAGTCGGGATAAGCTAAACGGCTGTAGACACAACAGTACTGGTCGGTGAAGTTTGTGTGACGTTCACGATTCTGTTCTTTCTACATGACTCAGAATTCCGTGGCCAAATTACAGCATTATTTTGGGACGTCCACGGAACACAGCGCCAGGATTCAGGCGTCCGACCAAACAGGGAAAAACACCGTCATGTCTCAGTGCTCATACAGTCGGGATGAGCTAAACAGCTACAGACCTGACAGTGTTGGTCAGCGAAGTCTGTGTAGCATTTATAATTCAGTTTATATAGTTTCATGGCCAAATTACCACAACAATAAACTACAGTCACAACTGAGCTTTTATTTTTTATGTTCCTTTATTTCCGACCTAGATTCGGTTTCAGTTCACGTGTGTGTCTTTCAGATTATTATCACTGTAATGCTTTTGGACTTCAACAACAACAACTAGAAAAGCTTATCTCCTGAGCAGTGCAGCGTAAGAGTTGCTATGTGTTTCTTATGACGTCCCAGCTGGTTGCTAAGGTCTATGGAATATGGAAAATATAAAAATCCACCCACCATTAACAAAAATAGTTGCACCCAGAAGGCGGTGTGGGATTGCGGTAGTGTTGGGAAGGAAGATAAAGGTGACCAGGTTCAATAACTGATGATAAATCTAGACTGATATGATCAATATTTATTGAGCTACACATACAGAAGTCTGTCTCTCAGTATGGCGTCGGGCCGCCGTGTTTGCTAACCCAACACGCCAGACGTCTCGGTATGGAGCTGTAGAGGTTCCTAATGGTGTCCTGTGATAATCCATCCCATGCAGCTTGAACATCCTCACACGGTTCCTGCAGATGGTGCGGTAGGGGTGGAGGTGGGGTGACACCAGGTCTTCTGGACGTGTGACAACAAACCGTTCATCTTGGTGCTGACCACAGTGCCTCCACACACGGATTTGTTGGGCGTCTCCACCAAGACTAAAGCGGGACTCGTCACTGAAGATGACCTGCTGCCATTCTGAGTCAGTCTGGCAAGTCACATGTGCACAGTGATAAGGCCTGTCCTTGTTTTACGTCACATGTGCAGCCGAGCGTACATGGATCATTAGCATGTCTCACGATGGCAAACCTACCCACCAAGTTTCATTCCTGTTGGTTGGTTCCTTCTGGGTGCAGCTATTGTTTCGGTGATGAGGGTATATTGTCCTTGCATATGGGAAGCCATATCTTCACACTACACGGCATCCTGTCAAAACCGAGGTCATTTACATATATATATCCAAAAGGCACAGCGCCTGTTTCATTCTTAAAAAGACAAAGAGCGGCTGGAGCAAGGGGGATGTCAAAATAGACCAGGGCTATTTTTTAATCGAACAGAAATATGGAAGTACTGGTGCATCTTAAAAATAGAATATCATTAATAAAAGTCATTTTTGTTCATCTTATAAAGGTAAATATCACATATTTTATATTCATTACACATAAAAAGACATAAAGAATCCAGAATCTCACATTATTTTAATTTCCATCACACTTAATTTCCAGTTTGAGTCATTTTAATATTCAATATTACAAATACTGTGTATCTCTCAGTCTAGTTAATCACATCCAACCACAGTCATGAGGAAGACTGCTGACTTGACAGTACTGAAGATCATCTACACCCTCCACACTCAGGGGAAGCCACAGAAAGTCATTGCTGACAGGGGCTGGCTATTTGCAGAGTCCTGTACCAAAGCCTATTCACGGAAAGTTGACTGGAAGGGGAAAATATGGAAGGAAAAGCTGCACAGGCAAGCCTCAAGAGGACTGTCCGGAACAGTCAGTTCCGAAACTGGGACTGGGGCTGGAGTCAACAGCCACCAAACCGCACAGACGTCTCTAGGAAAGGGGATTCAGCTGCCGCATGGCTAATATCAAGCCACCAGAGACAAAGTCAGAACTGTCTAAGCTGAGCTCTAGAACTAGACTGATGCTCAAGGTTCTAGAGCACAGGTCTTCAAACCGGTCCTCGGCCCCACCCAGCCGTCCACAGTTCTGCTCCACCCTTATGCGTTTTAGGTAAGGTTCTAGCTAAAACACTGTCTGAGGGTGCTGAGGACCGGTTTGAAGACCTCTGTCCTGGAGTCTGGAGGAAGGTTAGAGAGCCACAGTATCCGAGGTGCCTCAGGTTCATTGTGAGGTTTCTGTAGTCTGTGATGGCTTCAGCTGCCATGTCATCCAATGGTGCTGGTCCAATGTGTATTATCTCATCCTAAGTCGCTCCAGTCATGCACTAGATTATTTTGGACACCTTCATGCCTCCATCTGCTCACAAGCTTTATGGAGATGCCGGTTTCCTTTTCCAGCAGGACTCAGCACCTGCACACAGTGCCAAAACTACTAGCAAGTGGCTTGCTGACCATGACTGTACTGTGCTTGATTGGCCAGCCAGCTGTCTGAACCTGAACCCTATAGGGGATCTTTGGGGTACTGTCAGGAGGAAGAAGAGCTACACCTGACCCAGCAATACAGACGAGCTATAGGCCGCTTTCAAACAGCCTGGGCCTCAATAACTTCTCAGCAGAGCCACAAGGTGACTGCCTCCATGCTACGCGGCACTGACGCCGTGATTTATGGACTCCTAACCGTGTATTAAGTGGATAACATATTTACCATTTTTCATGATATTCTAAGTTTTTAAGATGCGCTAGTATATACGCTATATAGCCAAAGGTGTTCACTCTCTCATTCAAATCATTGAATTCAGGTGTTGTAATCACTTCCATGGCCACAGGTGTATAAAACCAATCACCTAGACCTGCAGACTGCTTCTACAGACATCAGTGAGAGAATGGGTCGCTCTCAGGAGCTCAATGAATTCCAGCATGGGACCGTGATAGGATGCCACCTGTGCATACTATAGTCCAGTCATGAGATTTCCTCCCTACTAAATATTCCACAGTCCACTGTGACTGGGATTAGAACACAGTGGGAGTGATTGGGAACAACAGCAACTCAGCCACGAAGTGGTCAGCCATGGGGTCAGCGGATGGTGAGGCACATGGTGCGCAGAGGTCGCCAGCTTTCTGGTTTGCCGGTTGCCAGGAGAACGGTACTTGTGTGACTGGATTGTGCCGAGTGTAAGGTTTGGTGGAGGGGGGGTGTTGGTGTGGGGTAGTTTTCAGAAGTTGGACAATTTCATGATCCCAACTTTGTGGGAACAGTTTGGGACGGCCCCAGAGCCCTGACCTCATCCTGACAGAACAGCTCTGGGATGAAATAGATCAGAGACTGTGAGCCAGGCCTTCTCGTCCAACATCAGTGTCTGACCTCACAAATGCTCTGGTCAGAAATTCCCATTAACACATTCCTAACCCTTGTGGAAAACCGTCCCAGAGGAGTTGAAGCGGTAATAGCTGTAAAGGGTGGGCCGACATCATATTAAACCCTATGGATTAAGGATGGGACGTCACTCAAGTTCATACGTGTATGAAAAGAGACGAGTGGATGTTTTTCTTTTTTTTTCGTTTTTCATATTTAGTTTCATTGAGACATATTTAATACTTGCAGTCTCACTGATGACGGCCCCTTTAACTTCCCAAAAGTGCACACCCATTACTGAAGGTCGGTTACTGCATGTTCCCGGAGCCGGAGCTTTGTGTGTTTAGTGAAGAGAAAAAAAAGTGTTCCCCACAAAGTCTGTTCACATACACACACTCACACCCATGCAGGCCAACCACAGGCCCTTCCTGCCACACTTATGACTCACACTGTGGAGACCGATGGCTTCCAAATGCCAGCCTCCTTCTTCTGAACTGCACTGCTGCCTGAAATAAGTGCCCATATATCCATGCATAAATGCCTCACGTCTGACAGTGTTATCTCTGTTAGAGTTCCTTCACTGCCGTGTTAAAGCCATAGTTCAGCAAACCATCTAATTTACACAGGACAAGCCGAGGCAAGTGGACATCTTCAGCCTTCTTCTGGAGCTACGATAGCATATAGCACCCTAATGCAAAGCATGCTCAGTTGTTAAACAGGAATACCACACAGTGTACAGTGGTGCTGATTGGAACCAGGGGCTGTGATGTCTACAGTGTCGTAGCTGATTGGCTATATTTACTATATTTAGTTAAATATTTTACTTTCTACTTTATTTCTATTACTTTAGGCCCCCTAAACTTGGGGAACAAGGAAACGTGGCCAGTTGCATGCTTCAGTTTCTCACTTTCATGATTACATAATAGGTTAATAGCAGTTACGGAACAATTGTCCGCAATTGTTACTGAACAATACATAGTAGGCACTTACGGTTAATAACCAGAAAATGAGCCTGGCCTCTATACGCTGTGCAAAAATGTGTAGCTGTGATTTGGCTCTGGTTCTAGAGTTTTCATGTGCTATTTTGATAGACTGCAATTCGACAGCAACTATAAAAATACATTGCGTATGGTCAGTGTTAGCTTTGGAAACGGCCAGGGAAAAAAAATTCTGGGAAATGCACTCGTGTTTGATTTGTACTGGAGAACGTTCTGTCTCAGTAATTGCACTGGGGTGTCCTTTATCAAGAATAGTGACAGTAATTTTATTCCTCCACCCTACATGCACTTTTTTCTTTTCTTCTTCTGTCTGTTTCAAATTCCTCACTCACTCTTATGCTGTTATACATACACATGCATATGTGTGTGTGTGTGTATATATATATATATATATATATATATATATATATATATATATATATATATATACACACATGTATATATAGACACAAACTGTATGTACATCAACATTTGTATTTCAACTATATGTACTATATATATATTAATATATGTGCAACATCTGCCTATATATTACAATATATATCATTCTAAATCATTTTTGTGCACATATTTCTTCATATTTAAAATATGTGTATTATATATGCTAATATATGTGCCTTGGCACTGAAATGCCAAGCTCAGAAAAAAAATACAGATGCATATGTGCAATATATGTCTTAGCACGGAAAATCCAAGCTCTGGAAAAATGCATGTGCATATTTGCAATATATGTCTTAGCGTTGAAATTTCAAGCTCAGGAATAATACATATGCATATGTGCAATATATGTCTTAGCACTGGAATTCCAAGCTCAGGAATAATACATATGCATATGTGCAATATATGTCGTAGCACTGGAATTCCAAGCTCAGGAAAAATACATATGCATATGTGGAATATATGTCTTAGCACGGAAAATCTAAGCTCTGGAAAAATGCATATGCATGTGTGCACTATATATGTCTTAGCGCTGAAATTCCAAGTATAGGAATATATGTCTTAGCGCTGAAATTCGAAGCTCAGGAAAAATACATATGCATATATACAATATATGTCTTAGCACTGAAATTCCAGGTTCAGGAAAAATGCATGTGCATGTGTGCAATATATGTCTTAGCGCTGAAATTCCAAACTCGTAACTTGCATATCGTCGCTGTCCAATGAAAAACATGTATCTTCATTTTTGTTGATTTTTACTTTAATGCCTCATTTGATCACATGATATGATGTTTACACTGTGTAGAAATTTCATGAGGTATGGACTAACAGAAATTACCCAAAATGACTTTGAAAGACGTTTGGCTCCATTGACTTTCATTCAGATTGAATGAGGTTTTTGGCCTCTCCTGTAAAGTTGCCATTTTGGAGATACCTGTTTTTCTTTGGACAGCGACGATATGTGGAATATATGTCTTAGCACTGAAATTCCAAGCTCTGGAAAAATGCATATGCATACGTGCTATATATCAGCCCACATGTTTTAACATGTGAAGTTTGCAAAAGCCACATGTGTTTTATACTCGGGTATAAAAGTTTAAAATTCATGTGGCTTGTTTAGCAGGGGAACGTATGTACATATATTTCTTTGCATCTAAAATATATGCGCAGTATACTGAATGTCAATATATGCGATGCCTTGGCGCCAGACTCCGCTCTTCCTTTCTCCTTGTCCATTCTTCCTGTTCTCCTTTTTTTGTTTCGTTTTTCTCTCTTGTAGTGGTGGACTGAAGGAGCACGATGTCATCATTTCCATCAACAGTCAGCAGGTTGCCTCAGCAACGGATGTCAGCGCTGCCATCAAACGAGACGACGTGTTGCGCATGGTCGTCCGTCGCAGCAACGAGGATGTCATTCTCGACGTCGTCCCCATGGAAATCGACCCTTGACCTCGACAGGAGCTGGTGCTCATTCTCCACACCAATGAACTTATTGGGCATGTCTGAGGTCACACCCACTGGAGTGACTTTGACCGGTTGCCATTGGCCTTCTAATGACCGGCAGGGTGAAGGTCCTGCCTTACAGACTGTACAAAGCACAGTGATGTAGATCTATGTTCACATGTATTAAAGCCTTTTTTAAAATTCCTTTTGTTTTGATAGTGTATGATTAAAAAAAACTACTGTATGCCAGTTAAAATGAAGCCATTCGGCATGTTGTTTGTTCTCATTAATAAAAATCAACATGTTCATGAAAGTTTCTCATCCCACATCCATGCCCAGCGATGCCAAACGATGTACAGCAGTATCAGAAAGTATGAAAATGAAGCTTTTATACCTTTTTTTTTGTAAAATAAAAATTGACTTTATGCTTTTTGTATTTGAGCAAAAAAATAAAAGACATTTCATATTTCCACTCTCAAAGATATCGAACTCTGTGACGAGTCTGAATCCTGTACTAGTTGGTTTACTTTGTAGGCATGAAGTTGCACGCTGCTGTTCCACTCATGACTGACCATGAGCTCCAGCTAGCACAT
This sequence comes from Prochilodus magdalenae, assembly GCA_024036415.1. Lineage (NCBI taxonomy): Eukaryota > Metazoa > Chordata > Actinopteri > Characiformes > Prochilodontidae > Prochilodus > Prochilodus magdalenae. Next base: position 61,987 of record JAMWET010001426.1, on the reverse strand, counting down.
CACTAAGAGTGGTCCTCCACCCAAAGTTACCCAACCCAGAAGAGCAGTGTGGTTATATAATATATCACAATTAGCTTTTTGGAGCAGATATCAATCGTACATTAACAAAACAGATGAACCATATACTGTATCTACATATATCATAACTACATATGTAATGGTGATATTTGTAAGTGATTATTGTATATGAGTGAAAGGAGACGTTTATGTCTTAGCATTGAAATTCCAAGCTCAGGAAAAATGCATATGCATATCGTCGCTGTCCAAAGAAAAACAAGTATCTCCAAAATGGTAAGTTTACAGGAGAGGCCAAAAACCTAATCTGATTTCAATGCAAGTCAATGGAACCAGACGTCTTTCCGAGCAGGTTTGGGCCGTTTATGTTGATTCATTCATCATAAAACTTTCACACTATGTAAACAACAGCTTGTGTGATCAAAGGATGCATAAAAGTAAAAATCAACAAAAATGGAGATACATGGTTTTCATTGGACAGCGACGATAAGTAGTATATACAGGGGTTGGACAATGAAACACCTGGTTTTAGACCACAATCATTTATTAGTATGGTGCAGGCCTCCTTTTGCGGCCAATACAGAGTCAGTTGGTCTTGGGAATGACATATACTGCGTCCTGCACAGTGGTCAGAGGGAGTTTAAGCCATTCTTCTTGCAGGATAGTGGCCAGGTCACTACGTGATGCTGGTGGAGGTTCGTCCTTCTTGGTGGTATGCTGACATTACCCTGGATACCGTGGCTCTTGATACATCACAAAGACTTGCTGTCTTGGTCACAGATGCGCCAGCAAGACGTGCACCAACAATCTGTCCTCTTTTGAACTCTGGTATGTCTCCCATAATGCTGTGTGCATTGCAGTATTTTGAGCAGAACTGTGCTCTTACCTGCTAACTGAACCTTCACACTCTGCTCTTACTGGTGCAATGTGCAGTTAATGAAGATTGGCCACCAGGCTGGTCCAATTTAGCCATGAGACCTCCCACACTACAATGACAGGTGTTTCAGTTTCATTGTCCAACCCCTGTATGTCTTAGCACTGAAATTCCAAGCTCGGGAAAAATACATGTGCATATGTGCAATATATGTCTGGGAAGGAGATGTTTATTGGGAAAACCTGTCCCACTGAAAGTAGGCTCTAGTACCCTAATGGGCTGCCTCTATCCTGGATACAGAATGAGATATGCTTGGGCATGGAGGCATCCCGTCGTACATTTGCCCACAGATGTTGCAGCTGGGCCTGTAGATCCTGCATGCATGTAGGTTGCCAAAGCTGGTGTTCCAGCTGATCCCATAAATGCCGGATTGGCGATAAGTCTGACGGTGCAGGCCAAGGAAGTGTTGCACTCTGGCATTCCTGGGAAACCCTTGCCGTGTGCGGGCGAGCGTTATCCTGCTGAAAGATGCCAGTTGGAAGCTCTGCCATGAGAGGCAGCACATGAGCTGTTAGTGCCCCCCGTACCACTGCTAGGGGTGACCGACTGTGGTATGCGATGGCTCCCCAGATCATCACGCCAGCAGATAGGGCAGTGTGTCGCTCCACAGCAAAGGCCTCCATACTCAAACCAGACCATCATCGGATCCCAAACAGAACCTGGATTAATGCTAAGTTCCACAGATGTAACACAGATGTGCAGTATGTAGATATATGGAATGAGGTACATTAATACTTAGTGCTGGTGCACTATTGCTGTGAACATCATAGAAGAGTTCCAGTGCGGATGGAAGAACAGGTGATGGAGGACGGGTGAATGGATCAGAGCACAGAATTGTAGAGTCTAATGGCTGCGGGGATACAGGACCTGTGCTAGCGTTCCTTCCTGCAGCAGCTGCTCAGTGTGCTCCTCTGCTCCTGTAGTGTGCTATGGAGTGAGAAGGGTTCCTCATAACTGTGAGGGTAACTTGCACTTACAGTCAACAATAAGCAATGTGGCTGGGCAGTTAACCTCGATATATAAGGATGATGCACACAATGGAAGGTAGGCTTGGGGAAGTCAACACGAAGAGCGTGAGTACAACAACATGCAAATAGATGATTCCTAGGAGCCAATGGGAAGGATGAGATGTACTTACTGCCGTAAGCCAGATCACTCCAGCTAAAGTACAGCCTACAGCCTGCATAAGTCTGCTCAGTTCATCATTATAATTAATTGATAAGAGTGTTTAGTATATATATATATATATATATATATATATATATATATATATATATATATATATATAAAAAATTTTTTACAACAGCAGTTTTTTCCATGCTGGGAATACCGAGCTAGCTTCCTCTTATAGCTAGCTGAAGGCCCATAGTTGTTGTTGTGTGACGTGGTGCAATGAAGCATTACGTAGTTCTCCTGAGAGGTCATGTGCCCGCTCCTCCGAATTTACATAGCGGTATAGCAGGTGTTTCCCAGCAGTACTTTTCATGCTGGGGATACCGAGCTAGCTTCCTCTTATAGCTAGCTGAAGACCCCCAGTTGTTGTTGTGTGACATGGTGCCATGAAGCATTATGTAGTCCTTGTGAGAGGCCTTGTGCCTACTCCTCCAACTTTACATAGTGGTATAACAGGTGTTTCCCAGCAGTTCCTAGCAGTTCTTTTCATGCTGGGGATACCGAGCTAGCTTCCTCTTATAGCTAGCTGAAGACCCATAGTTGTTGTTCTGTGACGTGGTGCCATGAAGCATTATGTAGTTCTTGTGAGAGCTCTTGTGCCCACTCCTCCAACTTTACATAGCGGTATAACAGGTGTTTCCCAGCAGTTCTTTCCATGCTGGGAATACCGAGCTAGCTTCCTCTTATAGCTAGCTGAAGGCATATGGTTGTTGTGTGACGTGGTGCTGTGTAGTGTCGCATAGTTCTGCCGAAAGGTCTCGTGCCCGCTCCTCCGGATTTATATAGTGGTATAATAGGTGTTTCCCAACAGTGCTGGGAATACCGAGCTAGCTTCCTCTTATAGCTAGATGAAGACACACAGTTGTTGTTGTGTGACGTGGTGCCATGAAGTGTTACGTATTTCTTGTGAGAGGTCTTGTGCCCACTCCTCCAAATGTACGTAGTGGTATAGTAGGTATTTCCCAGCAGTTCTTTCCATGCTGGGAATACCGAGCTTGCTTCCTCTTATAGCTAGCTGAAGACACACAGTTGTTGTTGTGTGACGTGGTGCCATGAAGTGTTACGTAGTTCTTGTGAGAGGTCTTGTGCGTACTCCCCCAACTTTACATAGCAGTATAACAGGTGTTTCCCAGCAGCAGTTTTCCATGCTGGGAATACCGAGCTAGCTTCCGCTTATATCTAGCTGGAGACCTATAGTTGTGTGACGTGGTGCCATGAAGCATTACACAGTTCTCTTGAGAGCTCTTGTGCCCACTCCTTCTACTTTACATGGTGGTATAGCAGGTGTTTCCCAGCAGTTCCTAGCAGTTCTTTCCATGCTGGGAATACCGAGCTAGCTTCCTCTTATAACTAGCTGAAGACCTATAGTTGTTGTTGTGTGACGCGGTGCCATGAAGTGTTACGTAGTTCTCCTGAGAGCTCTTGTGCCCACTCCTCCAAATGTACATAGTGGTATAGCAGGTGTTTCCCAGCAGTTCTTTCCGTGCTGGGAATATCAAGCTAGCTTCCTCTGATAGCTAGCTGGAGACACACAGTTGTTGTTGTGTGATGTGGTGCTGTGTAGTGTCACATAGTTCTGCGGAAAGGTCTCATGCCCACTCCAGATTTATATAGCGGTATAATAGGTTTCCCAACAGTGCTGGGAATACCGAGCTAGCTTCCTCTTACAGCTAGCTAAAGACATATAGTTAGTGCCACAAAACTCTACGTAGCTCTCATGAGAGGTCTCGACAAATTTACACAGTGCTATAACAGGTGGCAGGGTTTCATCTGCTCAGTTTTAAGTAAAATCATCAAAATTATTCTGATTCTTTCATACATGTGTTCCATAATTTTCCCTCAGTGCAAAATATGAGCAGGCTGTTACAATCGCTCACAGTGGTGGTGATAGGAACCAGATGTCTGAAGACCTTTACTCCTCTAGGAGCTCCCTTAAAGTAGGTTACATGAAGTGGCTAGTCGTATACTGCCTGACCTCTATGATATTATTTTATGATAGTTTTACGATATTATGTATTTTAATCATTGACAACAGAGGAGCACAGTGTTATTGGGTAAAACATTCCCAAAGAAAACATTAAGCAATATTTTACCACCATCAACACCAAAGTGAAAACTCAGACACATGGCGGTTTCACTGGTGGCTTTGGGGAGCACATAGAAAGGCCATGAACCCTGGATTCTGTCTCCACCACCGTACAAGAAGCCGAGTCGTTGAGGTTCTCTATAGACTGACCCACTTTACTGACTCTAAATGACAGAAATGCTGCCAAATGCAGAATTCCCCTTTAAGGAAAATGAAAAGCTAAAGTCATATGAGTTGTTAAGCGACCACATGATACTTTCTTCTTGTTTTCTCTTGCCAGTCAGTCGAATTGTCGCACATATTAATTAGTTTTTCTATAAACATCCAACCAAATTAACATCTGTAAAACATAACGCTGCCCACAACTGTGCCGGTTCATCTTGAGGGCCAATATCAGCCATTAATCACGGCGCCACACCACAGCAAACAAGCACAACTTGGATTTACTTCTCATAGAATTGACTTTTTACTATTACACCCAGCATTAAAACAACAGCTACACCCAGGAGGAGGTGTGGGATTGGGAATGCTGTTGGGAAGGAGGATAAAGGTGACCAGGATCAATAACTGATGATAAATTTAGACTGATATGATCAATATTTATTGAGCTACACACACAGACATCTGTCTCTCAGTATGGGGTTGGGCAGCCATGTTTGCTAACCCAACATGTCAGACGTCTCGGTACAGAGTTATAGAGGTCCCTAATGGTGTCCTGTGCTAACCCATCTCATGCAGCTTGAACATCCTCACACAGTTCCTGCAGATGGTGCGGTAGGGGTGGAGGTGGAGTGACGCCAGGCCTTCTGGACATGTGACGTGTGACAACAAACCATTCATCTTGGTGTTGACCATCGTGCCTCCACACACATCTCCACCAGGATAAAAGCCAGACTCGACACCGAAGGCACGACAGTCTCGACATAGTGTTAAGGACAGTCGTCGTAGCAGTCTACGTGCAGGTAGTCCAGCGTCATACAACCGTCTCCCTATGGTGCTGGCACTAACAGGATGACTCATGGAGGGCATCACTGCCTGCTGAACGTCCGCAGTCGTGGATGTTTGATCTCCCTGTACATGCTGTTGGTTCTCTCTCTCTCCATGGTTCGTGTGGGTCTCCCAGATCCCTCATGTTGCTGGTGCGTGCCTTTTTCTATCCACTGCTGCCTTTTTCTCATTTATATAAATTCCACAACCATTTTTACACAACCGTCATTAATTATATTCTTACTTATGTTTGCCACCCTCTGTCAAAGCATACCCTTGAACCTCCATATAAGAATCCACGTGGAAGGCACTCTCATGGTGATTGCCTTACCTGGGGTGGATTGGATCCGGCTAAAAATGTCAGACATTGGTTGGAAGTGCATGACCAAGACATCCAAGCACTACCCTGGCCCCCTAATTCCCCAGACTTGAACTCAGTTAAGCATCTGTAGGACCACCGTGATCCTTGTGTTCCCTTTATTGATTCACCCCCATGCACCCTCCAGCAGCTGTGGGATGCACTGCAGTCAGCATGGCTCCAGATACCTGTGACAACCTACCAGGACCTTACTGAGTCACTCCCAGCCCGTCTAGCTGCTGTCTGTGCTGCACACAGCGGTTACTCTGGATATTAGCTGGTGGTCATAATAATGTGACTCGACTGTGTAAGTCAGAATTCATGTAAATGTAAACCCTGCTCCACATTCAAAACAACAGGCCCCGCCCACCAGGCTACACTAATGCATTTCAGCAGGCTAGGATGGTGAGTTAAAAGCTAATTTAACCTTCATCCACCTCAAATTCATACATTTTCATCCCTGAAAGTTATTGTTTGTGAATCTGATGCTGCCCAGCAGAATAAAACAAGCTGTCATTCAACACAAAGTGACCGCCCAGTGGCCAGCACAGAAAACGACCTATATGTCTGCTTCGAATTCATGTCGTACGTTCTCTTGAGTTTGCGTGTGTGTAAATCTGGTGAACATTTGTTCGCTCATCAGCAGTACAAGCACACACACAATGAAAAACATGTGCCCCAAACCACTGACGAACAACAAACCCTGCACCAAAGGAGCACGCACAGCCAGGCCCATAAGTATTTGGACAGTGATGCAACGTGCGATTTGGCCTCTGGACATCACCACACTGAATCCGAAATCACGTTCCCAAGAGGTGACTTCCAGCTTTTAGGTATTTGAGCAGTTATGTTCGGTTATGGCCATAACCTCGCTATTTTACGCAAAACTGAGGAGATAAAGCGTAAAGTGTTTCTCAGCTCTGGTCCGGGAGGCACACTGCCCCGCACATTTCAGTGCTTTCACTGCTCCCAACACCCCTGATTCAGCTCATCAGCTGTACCTGATGTGTACAACAGACACGATCGATGTCCTCCATAAGTCATCATGTTAGTGCAGCATCATCGGCAGACGGCTGCACCACGCAGGACTACATGCACACAGACCGTTACCACGACTGTCCTTAACACCACGTCACCGCCACCAACAACTGCAATATTGAAATGGAATGACTCTGAATGGCAGCGGCTCATCTTCAGTGACCAGTCTCCATTTTGACTTGGTGGAGACGACCAGCAACCCCGTGGGTGGAGGCACCGTGGTCAGCACCAAGATTTGTTGTCACGCATCCAGAAGGCCTGGTGTCACTCCGTCTCCACACCTACCGCACCATCTACAGGAGCTGTGTGAGGATATTCAAGCTGCATGGGATGGATTATCACAGGACTCCATTAGGAAGCTCTACAGCTCCATACCGAGACGTCTGGCACGTTGCGTTAGCAAACACGGCGAGCTGAGAAAATTTGTTGGTCCTTTCCTTAGGAAATTTAATTCATTACATTTAATAAAATAACCTTACATAGGTGATGAACTCTTCAAACGTCTTGTTCCTACTACCACTGTGAATTCTGAATCTGTATTCTATAATTCTGCTGTTGTTTCTAGATCACAGTATTTCACATAAAACCGCTTTTTCACATTTAATAATGTGTGAAAATAGAAAAGTGTAAACAAAAAATGTTTAAATTAACCACAAATAATCGCACTAATTCACTTTTTAGTTTTTGAAGTAAAGCCTCATGTTTATAAGCTTAATAACTAGTGAGAGTTCAGAGAAAAGGACTTTCAGTAGGACTTTTAGAAAAGACCAAAGCACCCCCCACTGGTGAGATAAGAAACTGCACATGAACGTTTCTTTAACCAACACCGGACCAACTTCATTCTTCTTTCACCAAACCTGTTTGGTCACACATGGAACAAATCACCCACATTAGATTTTGTGTTCAGTTTGTTCACTGTAACCACCGGAATGCCAGTGCGGTGACTGTGGTGGCCCCTTTGCCAAACTGGTCCACCTGGTGTCACAGATGCTGTTATACTGGCTGGAGGTTGCTGATAATGGGAACCAGGAGTCCTATAATGTGTATAGTACAAACATACCATGTAATTTATTATGCAAAAAGACCAGCAAATCTGCACGTCTCCTTATAGCAGCTGTGAGCAGCTGTAAACCTGCATGTATCTTCCCACCATGAATGGGTTTATAGGAAGACGTTTCAAGAGTAAACTTTTCAAAACTGCCTTTAAACAAAGTCTCAGGACTCTGGCATCATTATAGCCATCTCACTTCATAAGTTCTGTGCTGATGCCTCAACGTCTTCCTCACCTCCGCTATGAACCATTCTGATTCAGTAGGTTTCTTGTGACCAGATTTCTGAAATGAAAACCGGGAATGTTTCCAGTTCGGCTACCAGTATATATACCAGTGTCATTGCGGTCTGAATTCTGAATCTGTATTCTATAGGTCTACTGTTTTTCTAGATCAAAGTATTTGTTTACATTTCAAACATTTAATAATACAGAAAAATTGAAAAGTGTAAACAAAAAAAGTTTCAACTAACCACAACAACTCTGATTCAGTAGGTGACCAGATTTCTGAAATGAAAACCGGGAACATTTACAGTTAAGCTATTAATATATATATATATACAGGCCAAAAACCTACTTTAATTATAATGTAAGTCAGTGGAACCAGACGTCTTTCCAATTTCGGGCCATTTCTGTTGGTCATTTTCATCATCATTTTTTATCACACATTATTAACAACAGCTGCTGTGTTCAAATAATGCATAACAGTAATATGTATGATATGTATTATTACAATATCCAATGTTCTATAACAAGGAAGCATGGGTTAAGAGTCGATCTGTACAGTCCTTTAGGCTTCAAGTACAGCTCGACTCGACCCACCATCCTCATAGACGCTGGTCCATACTCTTCTCTGTCCTGGCTCCCAGATGGTGGAGTCTCTCGCGGTCTTCAAACACACACTGAAGACCCATCTCTTTATGACGCACTTAAGTGAGTGAGCTCTAGTAGAGGTGTAAGTTATATGTGTATGTTGAAATACTGATAATTATAATGACCAGTCCCCTCTCTAGGTTTGTAGTAGTGTTGTTGTAGTGCTGGGCTGGGTTGCCAGGTAGTGGACTTTTGCTTCATACATGTCTGTGTATTGATCTCTCTAGGTATCAGCACTGGCCCTTGTTCGGGCAGTGTCTGAGCGCGTGGCGAGTTTTAGCCTCTAACCCTCCTGCACTAGCTGGAAATATTATCCAACAGAACACTAAGCATGGTTGTAGGTCGCTCTGGGTAAGAGGGTCTGCTAAATGCCTTAAATGTAAATGGTTTCAGTTTTGTGTATTTTGACCTGAATAACAGGGATGCAGAAGATTTGGTGGTGGTAGGATCATAATTTATATTATGACCAGTAGCTACAGATAACAACCTGCGGCTGTAGCTTAGTAGCCGGACCCTAAACTCAACCCTGGTGATAACAGTCATGCCCATGATCTAGCTACATGCTGAAATCAGTGCGAAGTAAATACAATATTAATTCAGTGTTTGGGCACACGTGATGCTTTCAGCAGGTGTTTATGGGATTTCTGCAGACCAATGAAACAGTTTCTTTAGTATGATAGGTAGAAACAGTCTTCCTGTACTCCAGTCACAAAGTAGAGGTGGTCAGTAAATAGCAGTAGCCCCCTCTGTTGGCCAAAACGAGCACAACGAGAGCTGTCCATACGTCTGCTCAGGTGCCTGGTCTTTATTGGGACTTTCTGGTCACCAGGTACCAGTTTAATTAAGCTGCAAAAACCGAATGTTATACGTCAATAACTCAAAGATTTAAATCCTTTTCTGTTAGCAAGTGGATTGAAGTAAATCTGAGGTTCCTGGACGTAAAGGAGGAATTTATAAGATGACTTAACCTGTTGTATTTATATTAAAATGCTGAGATGGCTGGCACGTTGAATTAGCTCCATAAATATTGATCACATCAGTCTAAATTTATTATCATTTATTGATCCTGGTAACCTTTATCTTTCTTTCCAACAGCCTCGCAATCCCACACCTCCTATGGCCTCACAATGATAACGACCACTGCACACTAGCTACAGCACATTACAATCAAAACCAAATGGCTCCTGTGCATGATTGCCCCTTCAGTTCCCCCCTTCATGCACTTTCCTGGACAAGCGCCATCAGGGACAGAAACGTCGAAGGTTACATAAACATAAAACTTTTTTTGTGATCAATATTTAATAAGAAAAACAACCCAAGTTGTGCCCACAGGAAGGACTTCTTTTTTGATAGGCCGGACGTTTGGGACCTGTTTGAAGTCCTAACCAATAGAAGAGCTCAATTTGCTACATCAACCAAGACACCATGGAGAACCGGCCAATTATCTGCTCAGTGTGAAGAACTGAACCCTATTGTTTTCATCCAGAACTCAACGGTGAAACTCTTAACCTGTAATACCTGTCGAGGTTAAAGCATGATTCTATTAAATGAAAATCAGTTAGACATTATTAGACCTACTCAGAAGGCCTAGAATGCTCCGAAGGTTCCTCTACTTTACAATTTAAGAGATGCGTCTGAAGTGCCCTCAGTTGAACACAGACATCAGCATTCCCAAATATCTCTATTGAGATTGTTTATCAATTGGCTGGATCAAACTTCATTACAAGAATAGCACTCTGGCCACTCGACAGAAATTGTTCACAGAAAGGTCAGCTGAGGTCACCGCCGCGGCTTCATCTTCAAAGGGAAGCGTTCTCACTTTGAAGTATTCACAGTTCCAGAGATATTGACAAAAACCTTTCTGTGGAAGATTGTTGTAAACACACGATGAGTGCTCAGACTGCCAATGAAAGCGTGCAGAGAGAGAGAGAGAGAGAGAGAGAGAGAGAGAGAGAGAGAGAGAGAGAGAGAGAGAGAGAGAGAGAGAAAGAGAGAGAGAAAGAGTGAGAGAAAGAGAGAGAGAGAGAGAGAAAGAGGGAGAGAGAGAGAGAGAGAGAGAGAGAGAGAGAGAGAGAGAGAGAGAGAGAGAGAGAGAGAGAGAGAGTGAGAGAGAGAGAGAGAGCGAGAGAGAGAGAGAGAGAGAGAGAGAGAGAGAGAGAGAGAGAGAGAGAGAGAGAGAGAGAGAGAAAGAGTGAGGGAGAGAGAGAGAGAGAGAGAGAGAGAGAGAGAGAGAGAGAGAGAGAGAGAGAGAGAGAGAGAGAGAGAGAGAGAGAGTGAGAGTGAGAGAGAAAGAGAGAGAGAGAGATTTTTCTTTGTTGAGAGAAGAGTCCACCTCAGAGAGACCTGAGAAGGACCCCCCAGCGAGGAGAGAGAGTAAAGAGAGAGATCTGTAAGAGAGAGAGCTTTGCAGAGAGAGAGAAACTGAGTAGAGAGATTCCTTTTCAGGGAGAGAGTGAGTGGAGAGAGCTGAGAGAGAGAGCTGAATTGAGAGAGAAGACAAAACATAATAGCATCAGAGAGAGAGAGAGTATTATATCTGTGAGCATCAATGAGAGAGAGAGTCTTCATGAAAGGCCTTGTTGGATCAGATTTTTCTTTGTTTCTGGCACCTCAGTCTCACTCAATTTTTTACCTTTTGAATAGTGTTTGGCCGCTCATTGTAAAGCAGTACATCTGTAACTATTGTAAAGCTTTGCAAATCTCTGAACAAACTGATCTGTAGCCTAATCCTTTTCACATAGATCCCCACCCCCATCTGGAGAGCGCTGTCTATATCAGACGCTGAATTGCTTGGTAAACAAAACATAATAGCATCAAGCCTTATTGAAGTATTATATCTGTGAGCATCAATATGACTCATGTCTTCATGTCCTCAAGGCCTTGTTTATAATAAACTCCGGCGTGGGTCTCTGCGCTTTTCTTTCTCCATCACAAATAATACTTTACTATTTTGATATTAGCTCCTTTTCTTTGTTTCAGCAGTATGTTCCGTTTTAAAATGTGTTACTTTGCTTCCTTTTTTAAGGCTTTAAATGCATCACTGTAGGATAAATCATGTCATACAAAGGACATGTCAGAATATAACAACTGAAGCTTGAAACCGAATACCTCACTTCCTCCAATCAACTTTCCACCTCGCCTGCCTCCTCTGCCCACAGGCATCTGAACAGTCCAGTCCACAGACTGACCACCAGAACATTACATACTGCTTAACCGCACAGACTGACCACCAGAAGATTACAGACTGGTTACCTGTACAGACTGACCACCAGAACATTACATACTGCTTAACTGCACAGACTGACCACCAGAACATTTCAGACTGGTTACCAGCACAGACTGACCACCAGAACATTACAGACTGCTTAACTGCACAGACTGACCACCAGAACATTACAGACTGCCTAACTGCACAGACTGACCACCATAACATTACAGACTGCTTAACTGTACAGCCTGACCACCAGAACATTACAGACTGCTTAACTGCACAGACTGACCACCAGAACATTACAGACTGGTTACCTGCACAGAATGCACTTTTTGCACACACCCTGGTGATTCTAGGTATCACTTCTACTGTATATAAGGACCCGTATTATTAGCACTATTATATAACAGTATTATTATGTTATACTCCATTAACAGTATTATTATGTTCATAATGTGTAATGTAAACTATGTGTATGATACATGTATACTTAACAAAGATACTTAAATCTATATTTGGCTGCTATTGTACAGTTTTGTCATTTATTTGCACGAATACTGCACATTGTACATATGTTCTATTCTTATACCTTTCAGACCTATATAACATATATTGTACACTTTCCAAATATATATACATGCATAACTAATGTTGTATATTTCTTTCCACCAGTCTTCTACTTTCTTTTTAAGTACTATTGTAATTATTAGTTACTTGTAGTCTGGGAGGTGCAGGGTAAGAATGTCATTGGATAGTCCAACTGCTTGTTTCTCTGTGCATATGACAATAAACACCTGAATCTTGACGCAAGCTAACACTCATAAGAAGTCTAGTATAACACCTTAACACTGTTAAATACCAACACCACCAGCTCAAACTGCTGCCTTAAGACTGCCAGTTTTATGATGTCAGTTTGGTGAGCAGCAGGGTTAGCTTACATATAGCGATATAGGCTCCTTAAAGGGGAACTCCATCAAGTTTCCATAAGCTTTTAGAGTGGTGTCTAATGCTTCTTAAAGCCCACTTGCATAGGGTTATTACTTAGATGGTTATGTATCCACTGCCTGAAGTCTATAATATATTGTTTTACCGTAGCTTTGTGATGAAGCTTTCAGTCTAAAATGCATTATAATCAGTTTATTTCATACTCCATACTCACATACTAAATCAACCTAGAAGTACTATGTAGTATGTGACCAAACTGTAAACGTGTAGTGCACTGAAGATACCCGGATGGTGTTCTACTCCAGTCAGACACTGCATCCGAAACCACCTACTACCATCCTACTCAGTAGGCGAAAGCATTAGGTGAGAATGTGTAGTGTGTCTGAATCCTCAGTAGTCGTAAAGCAGTAGGCGGAAGTTCCCTGGATGACGTACTGCTTCCAGTGAGATTTTCCAAGTATGAGAGCAAAGCACACTGTGGTATCCCATGATTCTGCTGGAGCTGTGGAGGCGTTCCGAGCTGAGGAAGAAAAAATGGTGGAAAGCGGGACGTCGGTCTGTACAAGTGGGACTTCTACAGTGCTGGCGTGATGACTTCCGTCAAATGACCATGGCAAGATGGTGTACGTAGTACGTCAGAGGTTGCGTATTCACTACGTACTCGCGTACTGAAAGAGCTTCACCGGTCAAGCAGTAGGCACTGGGTTCAATCTAGTAGGTACTGACTAAGTAGGCAATTTCGAACGCAGCTAGAGTTTCTAGCTTAAAGGTGGAGCTATCTTCATGGTGTACCGTATCCCATCATGCACCGCAGCCTCAGCATTTCTTAGCCTGCTTCAGCCAGACAAAATGGCGGCGGGTAACACTGGGGAGCTAAACACAGCCCTCTCTGAGTATAAATGTGGGTGTAGTGATTGTAGTGGGGTGTGTGTTCATCAGAATGAGCCTTATAAAATTAGATATACAGGTCTGAAGATTAATAAAAGATGAACTAGCTTTAGAGGATCAGTTTTAGAGTGAAATAGCCGAGGGGAGCTAACAGCTAGGCTAACCGTATCTCAGGTGAACTGAGCAGCATTAGCAGCAGCTAGCTCTAAACAGTGGATACAGTAATAACAGCTCTGAGGTAAATGTGAGGTAACTGGTCATTTGGCTGTATAAGTATACTACACTGTAGGTCAGAACTGGTTACTGTACTGTATACCACACACAGGATGCGTATACAGTATGCAGTACATACTACTGTAGTACGCAGTGAGCCATTTTGAATACAGCCTCTGTCTACTCATTCATGGTGGAAGGATACAAGAAGATTGACCTAAGCCAAAATAGTGCCAATAGAAAACCTATGGTTTTTCAGATTGAGCATTGTACCAGCCTCAACATGACATATAAACCCAGAAGACATGTATTTATTCACTGCTGGTTATATTTGTGTTGTAGACATTCGGCCTCCAGGGTCCAATTACCACCATCATGAAGAAGTTAGCTTCTCTACTTTCTCTACATGGCTAGTCCTGGACTATGCATCATTTGGGAACAGAGCTTCTCCATTTAGAGTAAGGATGAGTACTAGGCTTGCCGTGACCTTTTAGTAAAGTTTTGGTGTCAACTGCTCACAGGCGGGCTACTGTGCTCTCTCCTGACTGAAGCACGTTCGGCTTCTGTCTTATCCAATCGCTCGCCCTGTTACTGCCCCTCTCCCCGCTCAGGCTCTCGGGGAACCTACTGTTAAAGCCCTCATCTGATTGGCCAATTCCGCGCCCGGGCGTGACGTCAGTCCTGGCAGACGGGAGGAGAATGGAAGAGGAGGGGTGATTTTAATGGCGCATCATAGTCGGACTGATCCACCTTGCAATAAATAAATTAAAGCCTCACTTTGGGATAGTCTGTAATTTTACTGGTTTTATTAAGTTACCCCACACATCGTCCGCGCGTTTGTGTGTTAACTCAGTTACAGACGGATTTGCTCGCCTTCTTAGAGCCCGGAGCCAGCAGGCCTAGCCGGGAGTTAGCTTACCCACTTCAGCTAACAGGAGGGGGAAGAGGCGGTCGGATCGAAGTACGGATAGGTGAGTGCACTGGCCTTTTAAATCTCTCAAATCCAGCGTCCAGGAATTCGGGGTGGTGAACTGTCTGCAAGCCCTGTTTGGATGAAATTGGAAGACTTTGGTGCGCCGTGGAAGAGCTTTCCGGCGCTTGGAGGCTCGGCGGCTTGCACAGAAAGTCTGCGGCGGACCGTGGCTGTGTAAACATGACGACGAGATAGATAAACAGCAGTTAGCTAGCCGGCTAAGCTAGTTTAGCCGAGTCACAACTGTCATTGTCAAAGCTCGCCAAACCCAACAACGGGATTTCGGAGAGAGGGACGTTAACACACGCCCTCAGAAAGTTGGAAATGCTTTGTGTACACCCTGCGTGTTTTGTCCGGCTGCAGTTTGCTTCACTTTTGCTAGCCGCTAATGTCAATAAAGCAGACAGTAAGTAGGAGAAACTGTAGGGAGGCCCATTTGTCGATGCATCTGTTCTCTCCCCTGCTATTTTAACGCATCTGTGGGCTGAACAAATGTTTGGCACATAGTTTTAAGGGCTAGCTAACTACCTCTCGTAATTGTGGGGGTATGTAGCACCGTAAAAAACAGATATGCCTTCACAGGCTACTTTGGAAAAGATCAAAAGTAGGTTTTCACGGGTGGCTGAATGATGACAGACCCTTCTAGCACATGAATAAGCTAGGGAATATAGAATCTAAAGTACATGAGGGTACATAACTTGCTGTTACTGGTTGACAACTTTCTTCATGCCCTTCTTCCTTCAGTACTTCTTTGAATGAAGTCATAATTCTCAATATTGTTTTTTTTATCTCTTGTTTTTATTTGTTTCATTTACTGCCCCTCATACAAACCTCCCACCCCACCTTCCTAGCACAAATACTTTGTGTTAATGAACTAAGCAAACCTTTCAATCTATAGCCCGGATACAGATGGAACCATCTAAGAAGACTGTGTCCGTGCCTCTTGCAAATCCAGCTCAATATTCAAATCGCAAGAGCTGCTGTTTTAGTTATGTGCCATTTTCCTAATAACCGTCTTGTATAGGGAAAGTTAACATAATATCCGAGCTTCCTAACTGCCTGTAGATAAGCTAGGCCAATCAGAGGCATCCAAACAACTATATCCTGTGACATCACAACCGCAGATATCTAAGAAAGCGGATGCTCTGGTCTTACTGACCAGATATCAGAAATGGTCTTGAGTTCCCAGAAAATAACTGCAATTAAAATTGCTGTTACAATTAGGTATTCTAGTTAGCTTTGTTGGTATGTGAGCCAGTCATGTGTTGTAAGGCTAGGGGACCAGCCTTGTGACTGGCGGGTCGCAGGTTGGATCCTCTGAACTGACAGTAACGACTGAAGTGGCCTTGAGCAAAGCACCTTACCCCCAACTTCTGTGGATATAGCTGCCCACCGCTCTGGCAAGTGTGCTGCTTACCGTCCATCAGGTTTCCGGTTCAAGACTGTGGTAACAAGCTGAAAGTTCATGTCACAGACTGAAATGTTGGGTATATATAAAGATTATGGGTTGAGTAAAAAGTTTAGCTCATCTTAACGTTGTTCTGTAACAGTACAGATACAGTAACATTCATAAAGCTCATCGTAGAGTTAGCATATATCAGGCTCCTATACGTTTTTGGTTATTACTCCAAGTTTGGTCTTCCACAGACCATTTCAGCAAGTGATCGGCATAGCATGTGTTGCTTTCTTCATTAACACCATTTAACCATCTTCCAGTCTAATCATTTCAACTGATTAGCTGCCACTGGCATTCCTGCTGCAATTTAGCGCCATTCATAATGCAAGCGCTAATGGCATTCTAGTCTCATACCGCCAGTGTTCCTTCTCAACTGCTGAACAGTCTGGAATTTTTTTTTTTGTGCTTCAGGTTTAGTTATTTCTCGCAAACATCTCTACTTGTAAGTCTTCAAAGTCTTGAAGGCTTCAGTAACAGTGAGTTAAATAAATAGCTCATCATATTGATTCATCAGTCTGGTCAGGATTTAGCAGAAACAAGCGTGGCTTCATTCCAAAGCTTTGGCGCCAGCAGCAGCCGAGGTAGAACGGGTCCTTGGTAGGACTGTCCTATAAGGAGACCTCCTTAGTAACCGAGGTCACACAAAGGGAACAGTTTAAGGATACTGAGATCGTGTGTCACCGGAAAAGACGGTGCCTCTTAAACTACAGTGCAAAACGCAACAAAAAAAATATATAAAAAATTTAAATAAATAAAATAAAAATAAAATTACTGAAAGATGATTTTACATTGAAATCACATTTTAAGAGAGTGCATTATTCAAATCGCAAACGCTGCCATTTTAATTATAGGCTATTTAATCCAAACTCTGTATTATATGGGGAAAGTTAACATATTAGAGCTTGTAAAATGCCTGTAGATGAGCTAGACCAATGAGAGGCAGCTAAACAAGTATATGCTGTGATGTCACAGCCACAGCTAACTGAAAAAGGGGATGCTCTGGCTATGCTGCCCAAATAACAGGCCTGGATGTCAGTTTCAAGAAAATAACTGCAGTTTAAATCACAGTTCCAATACTGGTCAGAAAAACGACAATTAGATATCCTAGTTAGCTGTGTTAGCATGTAGGTTGGAGGTTGGGGAACCAGCCTTGTGACACAGGAGTCGCCGGTCCCCATTCCTTGAATAGACCGTAATGTCTGAAGTGCCCTTGAGCAATGCATCTATACGCTAACTGCTCCTTGGGCGCTGTGGATAGGGTTACCCACCACTCCGGGCAAGTCTGCTCACCGCCCCCTGGTGTGTGTTCACTTCATGGCATGCGGAAGACACACTCCTCTGTGTGCGACACAACTGGCAGTAAATGACAAGTATATGAATGTAGTATGAAAGACAGCTGACTAATATGTGATATGAATCGTCATAAGGAAAATGAATTAAAGAACTTGATCAACTTTTTAACAAACTGCTCTTGATGCTGATGCTCAGCGGTCAAGAAATGCAGCCTACCTTTGGCTTTGGACCGCAGCTTGTGTTTGCATCACCCTGACTCTGCTACATCCCAACCCCGTGGCTGTATGTCTTTAAGCTGTTACTGTTCAACAATTTTGTTGTTTTGATACATTCTTGGTCACAAACATGCACATCTTACAATGCCAATTGAGTGTGAATCCAATGAGGAAGTGGTGGACCATGCCTGGTCGTATTTCTCACTTATTGCTTAATGGGTGGTTCCCATACTTGGGCGTAAAAGTGCTTGCATAATTGCTTCAGATTAAGTAAGTGTTGATGAACACAGAGCCAATCTTTAGTTATTCACCTCCTCTTTGTGTTTTTATTTTTTAGGGAATATGTAACATATGCAACAAGCATCAACATGACATCCAGATTCAGTAAAACCTACACCAGGAAAGGAGGGGAGGCCAACTCGAAGTTTGAGGAGGTCTTCGCTAACAAGAAGACCCTGAGCACCAAATGGGGAGAGACCACATTCAAGGCTCAGCTTGGCACCAAGCGGCCCACCTGCAAACCCGAGCTCCCGGAGCTAGTCAAGAGACCCCGCTTCGAAGATGACGACAGCTCGGAGGACCCGTTCGGCTTTGACAGTGACGAGGAGTCTAAGACCGTCACGTCCAGAGGGACCTCCCAGTCTGATACGGCCTCAGATGTCGCAGGCTCTGGGAATGAGCAGCCCAAAGCTCTGCTTGAGAAGTCGACCCAGGGGGGTGCTGTGGCCAGCGGAGGCACGCTGTTTTTGGGGAGTGACATGAGCAAGGGCCTTGTGGGCTCTAACAGCACAACTTCAGGTGAGGCCTATTAAAAGTTGCTGTAGCAGAATTCTAATTCAGCCTTTATTACGGCTGCATGGAAATAACAGTACTGGGTTAAATATGGTACTGGTGTTGTGATTTGCCTGTGGTTCCTTCATGTAGCATGATTAATGATCAGCATGTTCAATTGTTCATGGGCTCTAACTGTACGACTGGAGCTTGTATTATTTGTAATACAACAAAATATATATATATATATATATATATATATATATATATATATATATATATATATATATATATATGTGTATATATATATATATGTGTGTATATATATATAATACTGGCCATTTTAGAGAGAACACAAAATGGATATAAATAAATATCAAAAACTTTTTATAATATTGTAAATGTCAAAATCACACTAACTATAAATAAACATGTCCAGATTTTTCTATCCGAAGTTGAATCTGTTTTCTGGCAAGCTTTTAACACAGATGTTTCCAGATGAATGGCCTTTTCAGTAACCTTTATGCTAATCAAGGCATTTAGTTTTAACTGAGAAACTTATTGTTTTAATATTCATTTATATCCGTTTTATGTTCTCTCTAAAAGTGCCAGTGAACCTACATGTGACCTCCAGTGTTTTATATATAAAGTTCATAATTATAAAACGACAGTATGTCTGAACTTGGCCTTGTAAAGACCTGCATGTACCTCTCAACAGACTCTCTTTGGGGTGAAATCAGCCATATCTTGTCCTTACTAGAGCACACTGGGCTTTTAGCTAAGCCAGCAGGCTCCAGTAATATTCAGAGACTGACTTTGAGTTGCCCGAAGTCACCAATGTTAGCTTGATGCTAACACAATAAGCACATTTCTGTTACCAAGGAAATTAATTTACAGATCAGCTTAAACAAAACAAAACTAACCAAAATCTAGATAAGTGTATGTCTGTGTGTGTATGTGTATATGTAAACAGCATGCAGCATACTCATATGTGTGTCCTGTACACTCAGGACACGTGTTTGAGGGTCATTCTGTAAATATTTCTGCACCTGTTTTAAGCTGGTACTGATGCGTTCCAATGCTGGTTTTAGAGCACCAGAAATATGCTGCTCTTCACAGAGGAGTAAAACACAGGCTACAACACATTAAACAAGGCCAAATTAAGGCCTTACAGTCATCGTCAAAAGAACAGCTGCTCCCAGAAGGAGGTGTGGGAGTGCAGTGCTGTTGGGAAGGAAGATAAAGGTGACCAGGATCAATAACTGATGATAAATTTAGACTGATATGATCAATATTTATTGAGCTACACATACAGAAGTCTGTCTCTCAGTATGGCGTCGGGCCGCCGTGTTTGCTAACCCAACACGCCAGACGCCTCGGTATGGAGCGGTAGAGGTTCCTAATGGAGTCCTGTGATAATCCATCCCATGCAGCTAGAACATCCTCACACAGTTCCTGCAGATGGTGCGGTAGGGGTGGAGGTGGAGTGACACCAGGCCTTCTACACATGTGATGTGTTTTTGGTGCTGACCCGCTGCCTCTCTGAGTCACTCCATGACAGTCTGGTACGACACCACTGCAGTCTTTGGTGACGGTGACGTGGTGTTAAGGACAGTCGTGGTAGCGGTCTGTGTGCATGTAGTCCTGTGTGGTGCAGCCGTCTGCCAGTGGTGCTGGCACCAACAGGAATGACTCATGTAGAGTATCAAAACACTCCTTTGCAGGCTCTCTCGCTCTATCACGCTCTCTTGCGCTCTCTTGCGCTCTCTTTCACTCACTCATGCACTCTTTCGCACTCTCTTTCTCTCACTGTTTCACGCTCTCGCACTCACTTACACAACCAAATATAGATGGCTTAGTTGAATGCATCACAATGGTGAAGATGCCCCAGAAGGCTTAAGCCTTTCAGGTTACTGGTTGATAAACCAAATACCCAGTGCAGCATATGCGGTACAAAGCTTGTAGCACTGAGGTACAAGAAGTGTGACGAGTTGCCTCAGATTCGAAAACCTAGTGATATTTATCCAAGTGCTGTCATTAGGGGTGGGCAGTACGATGCAGTTGTGATCCATTACACTGTAATACGCTTTTTCAAGCCTATTGTAATAAATTCCCAACCTTAAACGCTGACCCCCTGCATGTTTCCTCCCAAACATCGAACAAAAAGTCATTAGTGTTTTTAATGGGATCTTTAAAGGTTGCCCTTCTGTTTCTGTTTCAACTTATCAAAACTAAATATTGTGATTATAAGAAAACTGTTTGTCATGAAAATGTCTAACAGTCCTAACATTTATATTACAAGCCCATAGACAATTGGATCGGAACCTGTCCAATGAGTTCTATTATAATTGGGTTTTGAGCCATTTATTGTAGAGGCTGTAGAGATGATGTTGAAAATCACTATTTCGTAGATATGTCTACCAAGTATCTAGGGTATCAAAATAATATGCTCAGTCATTGATTTTTCTTTTGTAGTGATTGTGTGTTTTAACCTTTAGGTAAGATGAAAGAATCTAGAAGATAAATAAAAGAATGCACGAGATAACGTACCTGTTATAGCTTCTGATTTTCCAAAGACTTCCTGACATGCTTAGTGTTTGCCGTTATAAGAGTTAGTGTTTCTTAGAATGAGTTTCTGGAACTTGCCTGCAGGGTCATTAAAATGAAATTTATTCTATATACAGTGGCACTCTGAATATGGAGATTATTATTCTGTCTCATTTTGGTGCTCTGCAAGCTGTTTTCTGCTAACAAGAAACGAGGAGTTTAATTTCATTATAGGAAGATCATTAAGATATTGGGGAAAGTACATCGTAAATCTTTGAACGTTTTCTTAACTCTACTTTGCTTATTGTGATTCTGCTATCGGGTGTGATCCAGAGGAAGATGGGCTCGTCTTTGAGAAGATCTGCTTCTTTTAGAAATACATGTGAACACTGATCATCATAAAAAAAAAAAAAAAAGCTGCAACCAGAAGGAATCAACCGATAGGAATGAAACTTGGTGGGTAGGTTTGACATCATGAGAAGTTTCACACTCGACTGTGCATGTGACGTAAGCAAGGACAGTCCTCATCGCTGTACCTGATTGACTGTATAAGGTCATGCAGATACATGACTCAAACACTAACTGATTTCTAGTCCAGATCACCCCAGCACACACTGGGCTCCACTACCTCACAAGACTGTTTGCACTGCACTTCAACTTTAACCTGTATACTTGAACATCTCAGCTGTGTATTTATTTATCTGTACTGAACATCTATACTTAGCAATTTAGCTGTTACCTGAACATCTAAACTATACACACACTGTTTTGCCTATTTGTCTTTGCACCACACATATATGTGTATATATTTGTATATATGTGTATGTATGTATGTATGTGTGTGTGTGTGTGTGTGTGTGTGTATATATATATATATATATGCACAGAGTGACCCATCAGCCAAGTTTGCGGATATTCAACATGCAGTGATGCCCTCCATGAGTCATCCTGTTAGTGCAAGCA
>JAMWET010001426.1:0-35000 GCA_024036415.1 Prochilodus magdalenae | reverse complement strand
ATTGATCTGGTCAGTTAAGTAGTAGGGAGGGCCGTTAATCAGTTTCAGCTGCGTTGGTGTTAATGAAATTAACCACAGGTGCAGTAGAGGAGCAACAATGAGACACCCCCCAAAACAGGACTGGTTTAAGAGGACGAGGTCATTGACATTTTTTGCCACGAATGGCATTTGCCACAGAACACCAGAATTGGCAGATGAGAGCAGGTTTTTTCCTGAGGACATGTGACAGCTCAGTGATGCCCTGGTCCAGATCTGGGAGGAGATCCCCCAGGACGCCATCCGTCGTCTCATTAGGAGCATGTGGAGGCCATACAAACTACTGAGTACCATTTTGAGTTGCTGCAGTGGAGTTTGGGTTAAATGGACGAGCCTGCTGCATCATTCTTTCGCTTTGATTTTCAGGGTGTCTTTGAATTCAGCCCGCTGTGGGGTGATCATTTTCATTACCATCAAACGATGTGGCATCCTTTCCTTCCTAACACATTACCCAGTCTATATGAGGAATGATATTCTGCATGATTTGTTCCCCATGGAGTTCTGATGTGTTTTCAAAGTGTTCCCTTTATTTTTTTGAGCAGTGTAGTTTTGCAGCAGCATTGTTTGTTTATTTTGTTTTCTTTTTTTAAGCGGAGAGTTCATCAGGAGAGTAATAGAGACTCTTTCTCCTTCTTTTACAGATTCTCAGGAGTGGCTGGAGGAGTCCGGCTCCGCTGGCTACAACTCACAGAAAGAGCGAGCAGGAAAACAAACAGACAAAGCGAAAGAAATCAGCCGCAAAATCTTCAGCGGACCTAAAAAGGTATAGCCACAGAGAGCCCAGAAGTGGAGGAGACCCTTCATCCTGCTAAGCTTAGCTGGCAGCCCTATGATGCATGGCCATGTATTCATATACAGATGGAGAATATCAGCAGCTTATTAGATTAGGGCTGGATCTGCAGGAGAATATACGGCTATGGTTTCTGTCTCTGTAGTATTCCTTAAAATCAAGACAGCCACTGAAACACACCCTACTTTCATAAGACAATACTTATCTAACCCATCCGTTGTTGTTTGCTGTGTGCATATATTGTTGTTGTCCAAAGAGTATTCCATATATCTCCCATTTTGTTTATTTGCATGAACACACTAGCTGCCCTTTTACACTGTGTGACTGTTTCATCATGAATGGACCAACAGAAATGGTGTCGTCCAAAACCACTGAGAATAAAATCCCTTTATGGTGACAGTAAATAATAAACATTTTAAAGTGTTGAACTGTCAAAATAAAAGTCACGCACGATGACTGGACTTGAAATTCTCAGTTGCAGGAAAAAAACTCAATCAGAAATCTGAAAGGGTTAATGCCCTCAGGTGCTACACTTTTTTTGGAAGCTGCCTAATGCCTGTTATCTGATTAGTTTTGAGATGATTGTGGCCTAAAATGTATTTAAGGTGCGTTTTATGGTCGATAGGTCCAGGCATGTACCCAAATCCCCCAGATTTTCCACTAATTTACCTGTATTCATGAAAACCCGAGACTTGAGTGTTCGCTGGTCATTTTGGATAATTAATGAAATATCTGTACATACATTGTTGACATCACATCCTCTGGTTACATTCACCACCACCGTAAACAAATCAATTGTGAGCAAGTTCTTTGATGGACTGTCTAACAGCAGAACACTGAGAATAAATCTCATCAGAGAGATCCCTGTTTACGAACAGGGATCTCTCATGTTAAATATTTCTCAAGACCAAATGTTAGACCACAGAGTGATGTTCCTGTTTCTGTGTAAACGACGTTATTACCTGCAGGCTCCAGTTCAGTCATGATGAGAAAGTTGCTCATTATTTCATTTTTATTATCCGTATCTTTCATTTTTATTACCTCTCAGTTTGAGTAGCTTTGAAACGCAATAATGAAACCATCTTGGTTTATGGCTTAATTTGCTGAGATATTATAGTCTGAATGTTTTTCTGTGTGTTTGTGTTTCAGTCTCCTGCTAAAGCTGTATATAATGCTCGTCACTGGAACCAGCCAGAACCGGAGGACGCGCACCCTCCTGCGCCTTCCCGCACTGTTGTTGCACCTGTACGTACTGACTTAGCTTTTCTTCTGTGTGACATCAGGGCCATCCGTTTGGAGACCTTTCTCTTGGACGCTTAACGTTTAGCGTCGTTTCTCATTAAACACAGCTGAGCTAATTAATAAGCTGTGACCCAGAAAGAACATATTTTGACACACCTGTTGTACATAGTTAATCTGTAGTAAATCACTTTGTCAGTATCGATTCAAACTTTAGGGTCATGTAGGAATGATGCCAATTAGTAGTCCTATGGCCTGCCAATAACATAACCCATAATAATGTACTGTTAAAAATGTTTTCCACCATTCATTCAAACTTTTAGTTGGTCTGAAGTGTTAATCTTATATTTAAACATTAACCGTAGACACTTTGCGCAGAACACTATCTTACACGATTGCATTACTTTCCTAGAAGCCCAGTGTATCAACTGCTAGCAAAGATGCAAACTCCTACAAAGACGACGGAGTGTTCAAGGCCCCGCCCCCTCCTCCAAAAGTCATCAAATCAGTGACTGTCCCTACAGAGCCCTACCAAGACATCGTCACTTCGCTCAAATGCAACAAGGAGCACAAGGAGGTGAGAGGTTTTGTAATTATGCATGTATTCATGTATGGTTATTACATACAGTGCAACAGAAAAAACACTTTTGTACCTTCATTTCTTTTTTAATTTTACACATGTATTGATTTTGATTCTAGGTTGTACGCTACATTGTATACTCAAAAACTGAGTGTCTAGAACAAGATTATCGGATGGCTGTGATACCTGTATTTACAAAACTGGACAGTATTTATTTTCAGGATTTGCTCAAAGCAATATTAGTATTAAATGACGGTTAAACTTTTAAATATAATATAAAATATATTTCATTTAGTTTCTTAACCCTGATCCTAGACGCACCCTGTCTTAATGAGCTGATAAATTGAGTCTGTTGTGTTGAGCTGTGTTGGGAGCACTGAAATGTGCAGGGGATGGTTCCTATAGACCAGGGTTGAGAAAAATTGTCTTAGGGTATTG
The DNA here is from genome assembly GCA_024036415.1 of Prochilodus magdalenae. Taxonomy (NCBI): domain Eukaryota; kingdom Metazoa; phylum Chordata; class Actinopteri; order Characiformes; family Prochilodontidae; genus Prochilodus; species Prochilodus magdalenae. Next base: position 31,917 of record JAMWET010001426.1, on the reverse strand, counting down.
ATGTTAGCCTGCACCAAAATGAAAATTCTGGTATCTGCTTAAGTATAAATGTGTGTATGGGGGAAAGGGAGAGATCATGATTACATCCTTTAGCATGACACAATTATATTTTTGCTATGAAATGAACAAATTGTGGTTATTCTACATTAAATATTAAATATTATTTTGAATGATCAGTGAAATCTGAGGCTTTTTTAGGTCGGTACTGTGAAAAGTTTCTAATCACCTTCTTATTTTGCTGTAAAACTTAAATATTCATGCACTCACTGAATGATTAATGTGTGTATGTGCATATGTGTTTGTGTTCGTAGCTGTATACAGTAGTCCAGCATGTGAAGCACTTTAATGATGTGGTGGAGTTTGGAGAGAACCAGGAGTTCACAGATGACTTTGAGTATCTGGAGACGGGTCTGAAGAGCACTCAGCCTCTCAACACACGCTGCCTTAGGTAACACCCAGCATGCACAATTACCTGGGCACACATTGCTACTATTAACACTGGCGCCTTTCTCAATGTCCTGTTCAAATGACCATCATAATCACTTGTATTATTGTTCAAGACGCGTTGTGACTATTCGTTCCAGAACCTTTAAAGCTTAGTCCCTTGTTGGGTCATGGCTATACTCAGCACTGTGCCAGACATGGTCACGCCCCCTCATATACTCTAATGGCTCTGGACGTCATGTGTGCAAGCTGAAAAGGGCAGCTTTATCGCCCACTAGTAAAAGAATGGAAAACACGTAACTGTGAAAAAGATGCGGCTTCTATGAACAACCTGAACTGGAACAAAACACATCCTTTGTTATGAGAATGAAATCGACTGTCTGTAATAACTAGGCTAATGCTGCTGTACTTTCTGGAAAGAGTGCCTGCTTGATAATATCGCAAATTGTCTGTATTGTGTGTATATATAATGCCTAAATTTGACCAATATGATCATAATGTAAAATATCCAGTAAGCTCGTATTTTATTAAATATTGTAATAAATTATAATAAATTGACATTACGAAATGTACCAGTTAAGTGGCCATTTTAAATTGATACATCTTTATATCCTGACCGGAGGCTGACCTATTCAGTGGCTTTCTGCTTTTTTGTGTGGGTGTAAATGAATTTCTTATCTGTTTGTGTTTGTCTTTTGCCTTCCAGTATTATAAGTCTGGCCACCCGGTGTGCAATGCCAAGTTTTCGCATGCACCTGAGAGCTCGAGGGAAGGTGGCGCAGGTCTTTAAGATGCTCAGTGACGCTCCACAGCACCCCGTGAGTTCCCATAAACGCTGATGTATTATCCAGGTTCCTTTTTCACTGATCAAATGGGCTTGTATACGCTGAATTGCTTGTGAATACACTTTACATTTTATCAGGCACAGGCGTATACACCAGCGAGCTCAAACAATACCAACATGAATAATGGTGATAGTCTCATAACAGTCAGGCTTGTCGAGGTGCCTTGCCCAAGGGCTCTTCAGTTGTTACTGTCGGTTTAGGGAATGGAACCGGTGACCCTCCAGTTACCAGGCTGGTTCCCTAACATCCAGCCCATGCCCCACCCCGTCTATCATTTTAAAGGGGTCACTATAAACACTTTCTCAGCGCAGCAGTGAAACGGTGTTGGGTAGTGGTGTTCATAGTGTTTTGTTCTTTTAGGAGTAAGACTCAGTGTGTTGATCTCTCCTCTTTTATTGTCCCTGTCTGTTAGAACCTGGGCTTGTGCACCGCATCTTTGATGTACATTCTGAGTCGGGACCGGCTAAATATGGACCTGGACCGAGCCTGTTTAGAACTCATGATCCGGCTGCTTGAGCTCGAGCAGGACCATTCGGTGGCTGACCAGCTCACTGCTAAAGAGATCAGCAAGGTGAAAGAGAAGATCCGCAAACTCTGCGAAACGGTGCACAATAAACATCTGGACCTGGAGAACATCACAGTGAGTTATCTCGGTCTCTTCTGTATTTGGACTCTTTATTGAATGACCTTTGTCAGAGTCTAGCTCTTCTTTTTTTAAAAACACTAAAACCATTTTTAAAGTGATTTTTAGAGTTTATCTGTATTATATAACATTTTTTTTTAAAATTTCCTTTCTGTGTGTCTCTAGACGGGTCACCTAGCAATGGAGACTCTTCTGTCTTTGACATCCAAGAGAGCTGGAGACTGGTTTAAAGAGGAGTTGCGGTTATTGGGTGGACTGGATCACATTGTAGATAAAGGTAGCGTGGATGGATCAACAAACGCTTTGGAGCTGCTGCTATTCCAACACGAGTCCTGTCCAAGATGTTGATTGTTGCTGTACATGATAGACAGCCTTGGATATATCTGCAGATCAAGTAGAACACCACGCAGACCTGCATTAACTAATTGGTGAACGCAATGTCGTAGTGTGTGGGGAACAAAAGTCAGAATGCAAGCAGAGATGGTGCATCGTCGTAGTGCTTCAGTGCCAACATGTGTTCTCGTGCTGCTGGTAGTATGGATGTGCTTTTTAACTACTAGTCCCAGGTGGCAGCCCAGTAGAGATGTGCGTGGCCTACACATTACAAAACAGACTTAATAGAAAAGACAAACATTTCAGTGATTTTAAGTACAGCGAGAGCGTTTTAATAATCAGATTACTCACACTTTCAAGTCATCCTACCTGCGATGATGCATGTTATAGTATGTGTCAAGGATAAAACATTAATATGCAATATCTGTGAAATTGTTGTGTAGGCATATTGTCTGTTATTTATGTCAACCGTCGACATAGTAACATTTAATGGTACATCCTATAGCTATACAAGTAACAGATGTCAGCCTTGCTCCTCCACACATCATCACACGAATGACAAAACAAGGTCAACAGCCAGGGGGCAAAAAAAAAAACAAAATTTTATTTACACACCAAGGAGTCATTGGTTAGGAATGCATCTTTCTATGTGTGAATGTAATGATGATGTATGATGTATGTAAATGATGCCAGTATTAGAGTGATGTAGTTTTTTGGGGAGTTACAATTAAAAGTAGGCTCTAGTACCCTGGGCTCCCTCTAGCCTAGATACAAGATGAGATACAGTTAGGCATGGAGGTTGGTATCTTGCGGCACGTTTACCACAGATGCTGCAGCTGGGCCTGTAGTCCTGGACACTCATAAGTTGCCGAAGCTGGCATCCCAGCTGGTCCCATAAATGCACGAATGGCGATAAATCTGGAGACTGGGTGAGCCAAGGAAGTGCTGTTAACCGTTCTTGGACTCAAACAGAACCTGGATTCATTACTAAAGAAGATAGAGTTTAAGCCTGTAGCAGCCCAGGTTTCTAGTTCTCAGTAACTTCATCAAAACCAGTTTATTCTTTCAAGATGATTTTCATATTACACTGTTTGAATTTTTTTGGATAATTCTTGGAGAAATGGAAACATAATTATTAGATATTTAATGCATTCGTCTACTAACCAATACATTGACCAGCTACAGGAAAAAAAAAAAATCTTTGTTATATAATATATAGTATAATTCCTCAGTGGTTTTAATGTACCATAAATGTTCTTTAGTAATTTTACATAACTTTTTTTTTTTTTAACCTCTCTTTTTGAATTTAAGAACTGTGCTTTTATCTATTCTACATTATTCATAAAGAATGAAATGCTGCATAGGATAAGAATAAGTATGGGCAGAGCTAAACTGCTATAGATTGAATAGGTGAATTAATGTAAGTGAGTTTTGGCACATTGTGCATACCTGTAGCCAATGTCGTTGCCAGATAAGAGTCTCGTAAAGTAAGAGTCTCGTAAAGTAATGAGTATACTGGTCTCTACATGAATTTGGGTTGATATTTCTCTTTCTGGCTCGTGTTCTCTCTCAGTGAAAGAGTGTGTGGAGAACCTGGACAAAGAGGAGGATAAGGAGAACCTGGTGGCCTCATTATGGGGAGCAGAGCGATGTTTACGGGTTCTAGAGAGTGTAAGTAACTTGGTAGTGAGTCGCTGAAAAGACTGTATCTGATAAAGTGAGAGATTTCATGTTGCTTTGTCTCTTTTTATATTTTTATTCAGGTAACAGTCCATAACCCAGAAAACCAGGCCTACCTGATTGCCTACAAAGACTCTCAGTTAATAGTGTCCTCCGCAAGGTAAGAGGCATGTCTGGCACATGCCGTGGTACATAAGCAGTACAGCTACAGCCCAGCCGTGTTTGTGTATGTCTTCATGCCTTTAAGTTCAGTGTGGATATTGATAGTGTGTACGTGTGTGTCTGTGTCTCTATAGGGGACTGCGCTATTGTGAAGAGATGATTCAGCGGTATAGCCGTGAGGTCAACAGCTCTCTCTCGTCCTCTGGCACGGCCCTCCCTCACTGTAGTCATAGCAACGTTGGAAAGGCAGTGGAGGACTGCATGAGAGCAGTAATAGGAGTGCTCCTCAACCTCACACATGATAATGGTGAGACGCCTGCACACACTATGAACCATGAGCGTTGACATGTGAAAATGTGCCTCTGAAAGACTGCTAGAAATAAACTCGGTGTACCAATAAAGGAACTCATACATGCACCAACACACTACTTACAGCACACTAACACATTACACTTACTGAGTTACTGCACACCAACACGCTACTTACAGCACACTAACACATTACACTTACTGAGTTACTGTACACCAACACGCTACTTACAGCACACTAACGCATTACACTTACTGAGTTACTGTACACCAACACACTACTTACAGTACACTAACACATTACACTTACTGAGTTACTGTACACCGACACACTACTTACAGCACACTAACACATTACACTTACTGAGTTACTGTACACCGCTTACAGCAACAACGCTTACTTACAGTTACCGTACACCAACACGCTACTTACAGCGCACTAACGCATTACACTTACTGAGTTACTGTACACCGACACACTACTTACAGCACACTAACGCATTACACTTACTGAGTTACTGTACACCGACACGCTACTTACAGCACACTAACGCATTACACTTACTGAGTTACCGTACACCAACACACTACTTACAGTACACTAACGCATTACACTTACTGAGTTACCGTACACCGACACACTACTTACAGTACACTAACGCATTACACTTACTGAGTTACCGTACACCGACACACTACTTACAGCACACTAACACATTACACTTACTGAGTTACTGTACACCGACACGCTACTTACAGCACACTAACACATTACACTTACTGAGTTACCGTACACCAACACGCTACTTACAGCACACTAACGCATTACACTTACTGAGTTACCGTACACCAACACACTACTTACAGTACACTAACACATTACACTTACTGAGTTACTGTACACCAACACACTACTTACAGCACACTAACACATTACACTTACTGAGTTACTGTACACCAACACACTACTTACAGTACACACTAACACATTACACTTACTGAGTTACTGTACACCAACACACTACTTACAGCACACTAACACATTACACTTACTGAGTTACTGTACACCAACACACTACTTACAGCACACTAACACATTACACTTACTGAGTTACCGTACACCGACACACTACTTACAGCACACTAACACATTACACTTACTGAGTTACCGTACACCGACACACTACTTACAGCACACTAACACATTACACTTACTGAGTTACTGTACACCGACACACTACTTACAGCGCACTAACACATTACACTTACTGAGTTACTGTACACCAACACGCTACTTACAGCACACTAACACATTACACTTACTAAGTTACTGTACACCGACACTCTACTTACAGTACACTAACACATTACACTTACTGAGTTACTGTACACCGACACACTACTTACAGCACACTAACACTTTACACTTACTGAGTTACTGTACACTAACACTACTTACAGCACACTAACACATTACACTTACTGAGTTACTGTACACTAACACTACTTACAGCACACTAACATATTACACTTACTGAGTTACACAAGTGTCTCCTATTTTTTTCGTTTTTTTTTTTTCTTACTCTTGTTTCTTTCTTCCTTCTTATGTCTATAGAGTGGGGCAGCACCAAGACTGGTGAACAGGATCAGCTAATCATCACAGCGCTGAACTGCGTCCTTAAAGTTCCTCGTTTCCTACCTCAGGAGCAGAGATTTGATGTCAGAGTGCTTGTAAGTGTTGGCAGTGTTCCCCTGTAGCTTTTATGGCTTCTATCGGCCTCTCTTAGCCTCGGATATGAGTCTGTTATGATTCTTTTATGAAATATCATAATCTCACCAATGTTAGATTTTTTTTGGATTAGGTTAATTTGTAGTGCTTCTTATTTAAGTAGGAGATTGTATTGGGCAAATCAGGACATGGCACAATCTAGGTTAAGTTTAATCATTTGAAAGTACTACCGGCAGGATCTGACCAGAATGAAACTTGGAGGGTAGGTTTGACATCATGAGAAACGCAAATGGTTCAAGTTTTATGCTCGGCTGCACGTGACGTAAGGATGGGCCTTATCTCTGTACCTGACTGACCCAACAGCCGCAGTTGCAGACATTCAGCGAGCACTGCTGTCATCCTAGTGTTTTTTGTATGATTTTGAGTGTTGATTTTTAGCATTATTCAGGTGATGGTGTTGACTTGCCATCATTTGGTTTTCCTACATCTCTGGTAACAGTAACCTGAAGGCTTGAATGTGGTGTGAGTTTTGTGCTTGTTTTGTGTGCAGGGCCTGGGGCTGTTGATAAACCTGGTTGAGTACAGCTCCAGAAACAGACACTGTCTTGTAGAAATGGAGGTGGACACAAGTTGCCTAGCAGAGCCGGAGAAAGATGTGAAGAAAGAAACAGAGGATGGGACGGACGGAGAGGCTCATACGAAGCTGCGGCAAGGAGACGAAGAGGAGCTACCAAGTTCTCCCGGGATCGCAAATGCACTGGCTGCGCTGGTGCAGGTATGTAGATGTGATGAAAGGCTATAGCTTTCAGATATATGTAAACACACCTGTTGATTGATTTTAACAATTGAAAACAATAATAAAAATTAAAATATTATAATATTATATATAGCAATCTCCATTAATAGTATGTTGGAAAAAAATTGGTGATCTGAGAAATTCATATAGGTCATGAGTGGTTCACAGGCTAAGAAGCTAATTGGTTTGGACACTCTCACATCAAAGAGTTTGAGTGGATGCCTTCCCTGGCACAATTCCAAGGAGAATTCCCTGTAGACTGGGATTGTATCCACTGCTGGTAGACCCGTATGACCCTACGCTTCCATACACCTGCAGATTCAGCTACTTCCTTCACACTATGGTCTTTGGCCACGCCCACATGCAGTCATTCCTTTAGCCAATCACTAACATCTGCTCTGGAGCCATTTTCCACACATGGAACGAGACATTCCCTGCACTGTAGCACCTCTTCCCAATCATCCTCATGCAGCGCCATCTATAGGTGCCTGAACTTACTACCACCTTAAACATGCAAGGTGACTCATTTGTCAGCTTACTGTGGACATTTTTTATGCGGTTGTGTGTCTGTGGAATCATTATCAGCAAATATTTTAACTTTATTTAAAAGTTTCTGTCTTAAATTCACATGTTGCACAAGATCAAACTTGGTGTGTTTCTGTAATATGGCCCTATTATCTGATCACAGTTATTTTCCACAGTCGTATGATTTACAGTTGTACTTTAATGTGTGTGTGTGTGTGTGCGTACACAGCTGTTCCTGGAGCGAGAGAGGGCCGCGGTGCTGGCCGAGGCTCAGACTGATGACCTCATCAGCGAGGCGCCCAAGTCTCAGGCTGACCAAAGCGGAGAGTGGCAGGAGACCTCTGGCGAGATTCAGTGGGTTGCCACAGAAACCAACGACAAACAAGAGAATGAAAAGAAGGAGGAAGAAGACGAGGAGCTCGATCTCAATAAAGGTACCAAGGACTTGACTTTCACATGTTAAGTCTTTACAGGCTTCTGGAGTATGCTGCTTTCAGTGATTACTTTGCACAACAGCGTGCATGCACTACATACTGTATGTATACACCAACCAGCTGCTTCGTTAAGGACATCTGCCCTATTATCTCCACTCACCTTTTTTATCAGGTCCACATAAAATATAGATGCGCTTTGTAATTCAGTTGCATACTGTAGTTCTGGAGTGCTTAAACACGGTGTCCACTCACTGTCCACGGTACTGGACACTCCTACCTTGCTGGTCCACCTTGTAGATGGACAGTCAGAGACGATAGGTCAGCTGCTGCTGCACAGTGCAGTGTTGGCCATCCTCTAGTCCTTCATCAGTGGTTACAAGATGCTGTTGGTTGGGTGGTTTGGGTTGGTGGGCGATTCTCAGTCCAGCAGTGTCACTGAGGTGTTCGGCAGCATTGCTGGTCTTATCCATTCAAACACCACCACAAACTATCACACCACCTCCACGTCGCTGTCACTGCAGTTCTGAGAATGATTCACTGCCCACATAATACCAGCACTGTGGGGGTCCTGACCGTTGAAGAACAGGGGTATGCAGAGAAACAGTTACTGCAGCTCTCATTTTTATTAATTTACATTTCCAGTGTCTTTGTAAAATGAATGATTTGTGGGTTCCCTTTTCTTTCTGTTGCAGCACTGCAGCATGCTGGGAAGCACATGGAAGACAGTATTGTAGCATCTTACACTGCCCTGCTCTTGGGCTGCTTATGCCAGGACAGTCCGGTTAGTACCTGTCTATTCACTGGTTAAAACAAAGTCTTAGTTCAGCGTTTCTGAGCCCTGGTCCAGGAGACACCCTGCCATGCACGTTTTAGTGCTTTCCCTGCATCCAGCACACCAGATTCAACTCCTCATCTCATTAAGAAGCCCTTTTAGATTTGCAGGGCGTGTTATAAAGCAGGGAGTCCTCCCTAACGTGCAGGGCGGGGCGCCCTTCAGGAGCAGGGTTTAGGAACACTGACTTAGTTTGTTGTTTAATGTACGAATACATGGTTTAACATATGTCAGGGCATTAAACCAAAGACGTGTCTCTGTATGTGTTTCAGTTGAATGTGAAGTCAGTGAGAGAGAACCTTCCTAAAGGAGATTTCTCCATAATGACTGAAATGCTGAAGAAATTCCTGAACTTCATGAACCTTACGGTAAGGACTGAAGAAGTACCTATGGTGCAGGTTATGGTAAGAATGGCGCAGTGATGAGCAAGTACATGCATGCAAGTATTTGGTGCCAGCGAAATATATGTATTGATTTGGGCAGAAATTTGACAAACAGCTTTTGGTAGCGGTGGCACCCTATAGTACCACTTCCAAAATCACAGAGGTCTTCAGTATAAGCTATCCTGCTTGTCTGTTGAGAAAGCACGGCTATGTTTTTACAAACTCTAGTAGCAGTGGGTGTGGCCGAAACGCGGTAACACAATAATTAGGAGTTTTGTTTTTTTTTTCTTTTAGTTCTTCTTATTCTGTAAGTTTCCAGTATTGTATGCTGGAGTAGTAGCTGTACTTTTTGTCCTGGTGCACTGGTGGTCTATCCAGAATAGACCACCAGTTTCCAAGCCGTTTAGGGCACAGCTACTGTTATCTTCAGATCCCCAGTCCCCAACGCACACAGAACATGTATGCCAGCTAATGCTCGACCTATATATTGTGTGTTGTAAAGACTGAGGCGTGCAGACTGGGACCCACAAATAGGGGGCTGCAGAGAAGGCCACTGTTTAAATAAACACTGGACCACCATAGACAGATGTCTCTGTCTGCTTTTGAGTTAAGAATTTTGCCATTGCGGAAGAAGAAAACGATACAAACGCTCATCGTACAGAATAGCGGCACAAATAGTTGCAACCAGAAGGAACCAACCGACAGGACTGAAACTTAGTGGGTGGGTTTGGCATTGTGAGACATGCAAATGATTAAAGCTTCACTCTCCACCCTGCATGTGATGTAAGCAAGGACGGGCTTAATCAGATGGTAGCGGACTGACCCAACAGCCATGGTAGCAGACTTTCTGCAAACAGTGATGCCCTCCATGAGACATCCTGTTAGTGCCAGCACCACTGGCTGATGGCTGCACAATGCAGGACTACATGCAAGTCAAGTCAAGAGGCTTTTATTGCCATTCCATCCATGTACAGGTAACCAGTGGAGTGTACTTGTACATGGATGGAATGGCAAATCAGTCGAAATGTATTGTTCCTGGTATCCTTTTATCTTCCTTCCCAATAGCACTGCAATTGTGCACTTCGTGTGTGGGCGTGCACGTGCGTGTACTGGTCAGGCTCTACTTTGCCATGGGAAATTATGAAAACTGCGTTTGGATGTTTCAGTGTTGGTCTTGTGATACACACAGGCTTTCTTTTAGAACAGAATATCACAGCGTAGCTCTGGTAGCTCTGCCTCTTGCTTTGTAGTCCAAATCAAATAGACATGAAGCGTGTACTTTCTAGAACTCATGTTGAGCACAGCTGCCAGTCTGAAATGGTCTTCACACCAACACTATTGCTTTTTCCTGCATGTTCCATTTTGTCACGCCAAACGCAAAGTATGAGATCTCGCAGCTTTTGGAAACTGGGACAGGTGGTACCCATCTGTAAGTCAAAAAAAAAAAAGAAGCAAGCTTTGTTTTTCGAGTAATGGAAAAGAGACAGTGGAGTCTCTCACTTCTTCCTGACACATACAGGCTGCAGTCACATTCCAAGTTACGATGCTCAGTATAGTATTTCTCATGGTGAACAAGGCTGTGCCTGGACTTCACCTGGGAGCGCACACCCCATGTCACATCACTGAAGGTGACCGGCTGCCATTCAGAGTCACTCCATGACAGTCTGGTACCACACCATTGCAGTCTTTGGTGACCTGGTGTTAAGGACAGTCATCGTAGCGGTCTGTGTGCATGTAGTCCTGCTGCTGCCTGCCAATGGTGCTGCACTAACATGGTGACGCATGAAGGGCATCACTGCTCGCATACAGTTTGTCATTAAGACAATCCCACTTTCCCGACCACTAGAAATCCGAGCCCTTTTTACTCTTTCGACTGCTTGACTTGCTTTCGACCTCTTCTCTGACGTATAGTTCACTTGCAAAGGATGCTACCAACACAACAGCACGAGTCGGAATAGAAAGCACACACAACAGGACGACCTTATGTAGTCAGGTACAGTGAATATGGTGTGGGATTGCAGGTCTGTTGGGAAGGAAGATAAAGGTTACCAGGATCAATAACTGATGATACATTTAGACTGATATGATCAATATTTATTGAGCTGCACATACAGAAGTCTGTCTCTCAGTTTGGCGTCGGGCCACCGTGTTTGCTAACCCAACACGCCAGACGTCTCGGTATGGAGCTGTAGAGGTTCCTAATGGTGTCCTGTGATAATCCATCCCATGCAGCTTGAATATCCTGGACGACCTTATGTAGTCAGGTAGAGTGATGAGGCCCGTCCTTGCTTACATCACAGAGAGTGTGAAACTCTAATCATTGGCATGTCTCACGATGTCAAACCTGCCCACCAAGTTTCACTCCTGTTGGTAGATTCCTTCTGGGTGCAGCCCCTTTTTTCCGGTAATGAGTTTTTTAAGCTGTAGCAAACAAACTTTGATCCCTGGCCTGTGTTGAGGCAGGTAAATGGCAATCATAGACCTTCACTGAGACATCACAAGACTTATATTTCTTACTTTACAATACAATTTATGAATTTATTAATCTTTATAAACATAAAATTAAATGTTCATAAAGATCTTTATTTAAAAAAAAATCCAGATCTTCTGTGAACAACTTTAGAGTGCTATTGAAAATGTTGCCGGAATTCCAAATGACCAAAAATATGTAAATAAATGAATAAATATGTAATTAAATACATAACGACTGCTGCACCCCTTATTTAAATTAGTGATGGATTCAAAACGTACAAGCTGAAATGCCGTAATTGCAGTGCCCTCAATGCGGCATGTTTTAGAAGTGTTACAGGCCTTTCATTCAACATAATTACTTTATTAATGACTAATGTTCTGCTTGTTTTGCTCAGACAGCTGGAATTGATAAGTTGAGGCATGCGTGGTCGGGATATCATCCTTTTCCTGCTAATTAATTTGAGAAGCGTTCGCTAAAGAGGGTCTTTCATGGAACGAGGACGGCTGAGAACGTTTTGTGTAATAAGTAATGACTGTTATTAGAGCAGTGTATTTGGGTGGAATTCAGAAAGTAACAAACATCAAATCCTCATGTGAGGGGCCTGGTGAAATACTAAGAGTGACTGAAATAGCCATGGGTACGATGAGCGGATGACGGCGGCTAATGGCAGCCAGATGATCATGTGTGAATTTGACTCGCTGCTTCTGTCTGCTGTAGCCTCCTGTCTTACTACTGAGCACAAAAACCAGTGGAAACTAAAACGTGAGTTTTGACTTGCTGGTTAGATGGTGGATTAGAGCACGAATTCCAGCATCGTGTGTGTTATTTAGTGACTTCGGCTGTCAGGATTACAGCGCTAACACAGATTGAGTTTTCCTCAGTGATGTTCAAGACCCTGTTAAATACTGGTGCTTTTTTTTTCACATAGTTAAAAATTTGGTGTGTCACACAGGCTGGTCTCATGCTCATTTAGCTGTTGTATATCGTGCAGTAATTCCAGTCATCAAAAAAATATGGTGTGGGATTGCGGTGGTGTTGGGAAGGAAGATAAAGGTGACCAGGATCAATAACTGATGATAAATTTAGACTGATATGATCAATATTTATTGAGCTACACATACAGAAGCCTGCCTCTCAGTATGGTGACGGGCCGCCATGTTTGCTAACCCAACACGCCCGACTTCTCGGTATGGAGCTGTAGAGGTTCCTAATGGTGTCCTGTGATAATCCATCCCATGCAGTTTAAATATCCTTACACAGTTCCTGGCGATGGTGCGGTAGGTGTGGAGTTCACTCCCACACACAGGGCCTGGGTGATTCCTTCTGGGTGCTACTGTTTTTTCCTGTGATGACCTTTTTTCATCAGACTTTGGTCAGCATAATTATGATGAATTAATATAGGATAGTTTTTTTTTTTTAGTGACAGTTTTCACTTTTTTTGTGGTTGCTTAATTAAAAAAATGCTCAACAGTTCCACTGTTTGTCCCCACTCAGAGCTGTGTAGTTCACTCGGTCTAACTGGGTGCATTTCTTTTGGGAAGTATCTCTCCCGGCGTGTAAAAAGTACCAGCATGTTGCTGCAGCCATAAACGGTGTAGCTAGGCTCAAGTTGCGGTACAGTAGTTACTGAAAGGCCATTACCGAAAGTGACGAGAGCAAGGTAAGAGCTAAGCTAAACCAGCATGGACCTAAGAGAGTGCAGGACAAAGAGGCATCCTCTCTCCCAGATGACTCAGCGAAACAGCCTTAACATCCAGACCTGACTCGTATGTATGAAGGATGAAACTGAAACATGTTTGGAGGTTTTGCACTGTCAGTGTGTCACCTGTCTGTTAATTTTGTTTTTAATGAATTGTAGTTAAAACTATTCCTCCTCTTCTCTCCCTTTTCTCTCCCCTGTTTTGTTTTTTAGTGTTCTGTTGGCACCACAGGCCAGAAGTCCATCTCACGGGTGATTGACTATCTAGAGCACTGTTAGCGAAGATGCTACCATTTAGTGGAATATAATGGGACCTGGCAGCCCTCCTGGAGGCATAAAGACCTACGGTGGCTTCGCTGTGGTCACCATCACTGGGAGTTAATGCTCACCGCAGAAGCTTTTTCTATTCATTGGCCTTTTCCAGCATTTTCCAACTTTCTCTCTTTCTCTCTCGTTCTCTCTCTCGCTCTCTCTCGTTCTTGCTCTTTCTCTCTCTCTCTCGTTCTCTCTCTCTCTCGTTCTCTCTCTCTCTCTCGTTCTCTCTCTCTTTCTCTCCCTCATACACACATACACACCCACCTCTGTGCGTATGCGTTGAATATTTTGACAGAAGTCCCCCCTCCCCCAAACCCAATATATATACGTGAAGATGTACACCAAATTTTATATTTAGAAATTTTTTTTTTTAGATGATCCTCTATCATCAAATGCCACAAATTGTGCTATTGCGTATTATGGAGATTACCATTTGTTTAGGAAATCAAATATAATGAAGTTGAACCTATATTTGGACATGTGTGTGTACAGCTGGGTAATCAACTGATTCATAACCTTCCACTGGTTAACTCTAGGAGAGCGCAGGATCACTATAGTCAGATAAGTGATGCATTTGGGAACAAACCATGAATGGGTTTTCCGATAAGAGTACCCTTATTAGTAATTCTGTTTATCACAAGTTAATAATGGTTGTTAATGAAGCCATACACACCTTAAAATCATAAATGGCCAAGGGCAGTGGTTGCTTGCCAAATTATGAGCCCATGTCCATCTATTTTGTTAAACCTCATATCTTGCTGGTTACTGTGTCACTCGGGCTTCTGCATCACTGGTGCCGGATTGGTCAGTTGAATTGACGTGGGGTTTTATTGTTCGATAAGTGGGACTGAACTGTGGTTTGTAAATGGTGGTCCTTGGGAAATGGACTGGATGGTCCAAATGAAATGATGTGCTCATTCAGGTTGGGTATGTAGTAGGGCTGCACAATTTGGAATTAATTTCAATCATATTGTGATTCTGTTGCTAGGTATTGCAGTTATGATAAATTCATTGTATTAGGGAGGCTCTAGTCTGTCCTTGGTATGATGTGAGTAAAGATCAGCTTGCATTTTATTATTTATTTTATATATTTTTGACCAAAATGATGGCCGTTTGATGGAACTTGTTAGCGTCGTGTTTTATCCAGGAATGTCAAACAAAGTTATGTGTTGCTAACTTCTGCTAGAGGAGAAGGGCTGGGTCTTCAGTACTTGTGTGGTTCTGAACAAATGAAATCACTACTAATGGAAAAACAAATTAGCCAAATTGCAATAATGCAGGTTCCAGATCTAGCCTTCCTATTGACTTTCTAAATGACGTTTGTTATTGTCATCAGTGCTTCTTATGTGATTCGTTAATGTTGGTGAATATGCCCATATCTGCAGTTCACTTTCTGAGCCACACCTAATTCTGGTCTTTAACTTGAAAAGAAAGTCCAGTAAGAAGTCGACTTCAGGAGCTGGGATATAGCCACGGTACCTGCGTTTGACTTTGCTGAAGGATACCCAGCCCAGTATGTGGGACATGCAAAAGACAATTACATGGTCACAAATGAACAGGATATATCGTGCAGCCCATATTGAGGCACTTGGGTTGACTGGTGGTGGTTGTGGTGGTGGTTTTGGGGGGTGGTGGTGTGTGGTTTTGAGGGGGACGTAGCGGGGGTGTTAGATATAAATAGCATTACATTGAACAATGTACACCTTCACATTCACATACAATCTACCTATCTCTTTTACCAGTGGGAATACAAGCTTTTAGTCGAGCCAGGCTTAAGTGCTCTGCATAATTCTGCAGATTTTTGTCTCCTGCTTGGAGTGCAGATTCGTCAGCCTTCTGAAATTCAGGGAGTCTTAAATTTGGTTGTGGGAGGAGATTCTGCTTCATTGCCAGAGCGTGTGAGGAGAGGTCTCTGTAGGGATGCACAAAAAGACATAGGCATCTGCAGGTGGTAGGTAATAAATGTAGATTGCTTGGGGCAAATGATTTAAATTTGACTGATCTCTTAAGGCACATTTACTGAAGTCTGGAAAAGCAGAGTAAGTGCTGCTTTTGTTCTTAATGTAGGTGTTGCTCTCTACACTAATGCTGGATGCAGGTCCAGTTTCAAAATTTCAGAAACCTTTAGCGTCGACATCAGTAGGTCCATAAGAGGTGGATATTGGCCCAGAGTTTGTGCATCTGTGCATCCCTACGAACCCGTATCTGTTACGATTGTTGTAGTTTTAGGAAGTTTGTGTTTGAAAGAACAATCATGTAGGAGCGGGACACGTTGGAAACCAATGATCGAAGTGTCTGTAGCGTTAGCAGCCATTTTGATTTGATTTGTTTGTTAGTTTTAGTCCCTTCTTTCTTTACTTTCCAGGAAGTATCAAATCAGCAGGACTGGGCGGTCTTCATGTGACTTGACATTGCAACATTGACCCCAAGTTTATTTGTTTTGAAGCCAGGATGCCATGTCTAGGGCTAGTTTGGAGTTTGTGTACATATTGCTAAGCTGAATGAAATGATGCTCATCGGGCCTCAGTTAAATGTTCCAATACCAAAAAAAAGTGGCCTGGCAGATTTCTTAATGATTATTACTTTTTAATGTTCATCTGAAAGGTTTATAGGTTGTTTTCCTTTTCGGGTTATTCTGGTTTCCTTCCTTTGGTGTGAAATTAAGCAAAATCCGCTTAAGTCAGTACTTCGTGAGCACTGTTTTCCATCTCCAGTTGGATGTCTTAAGCTGTACCTTGGTGATGTACAGCAGCTTTGGAACACTTAATGAAATGAACATGAGCTTCAACCCCCACCCTTCCCTTCCCGGACTGAAACTAAACCAAGTGTCTGTCAGACATTTGATAATGGGAGCCATACTGAGTAAACACCATGTCTATTTTCTCTGATTTGTAAAGCTGCAGCGAAGCCGAGTTTTGTGCTAAGTTAATTTGGAGTGATTTTTTTTTATTTTTCCTTCTATTTTTCCCCCCTTTCTTTTGGAAATTGTAAATATGTTCTGTATATAGTACCTATTGGATGTTAGACTGCTAGAATACTTTTTTCTCCCGAATTGAATTTTTTATACAGTTTGTTTTCTTTGTTATTTGAGAAAAATGCAGAATAAGACATTTGCAAGAAATATATAAATATCTATATATATGTATAAACAATTTTTACCAATTTCCAAGATACTGTCTTTGATTACCTGTAAATAATTTTACCTTTAATAAATGAATTGCTACTTTATGTAACCTTGAGTTGGTCCATTAAAAGCCATTTTATTCATGTACAGATGTACCTGTTAAACGTTTGGACACACCTACTCATGACAGGCGGTTCTTTTTTGGAACATTTCCAACAGTTCAAACACATTTGGAGCTATGAATGAACACTTGCAAGTTTTGGAGTGACCAAAAGGTGTTAAATAATTCAACTCTGTCATAGAGGTACGTTTTTCTCCGTCAAGGTACAGCATAACCAGAGTAACCCTAATGGGTGCTAACTGTGAGGGGGGCCATGCCAGTAATGGCTTGTGAGTACCGCTTGTAAGACACACTTCATTTTATTACTGCTCCAATGTCCGTCAAAGCTGAAGTACAAAGGAAAACCCTGCTGGAAAAGCCCAATAGAATCTTCAGGACTGAAACCGGAACCTCATTTCTTTGTAACATGAATTAGATTAATGGTTACCATTAGACTCAACTGATGTCCTGTAGGACCCTGCATCATCAGCTGCAGCTGGAATTAGTGGCAGGACACCTAAATTTTATAATCCTCTTCACTGTAATATCAACCCACCATGAAAACACACAATGACTGACTATTGGACAAACAGAAGCGTTCCAATTATCGTCTGATTACGTGTTAAGTGACTAACACAGATGTAGTAATGCGTTCGATAACATGAAGTAATAGATCATACTGATAATGGTTAATCAATGGTTAACTAATGTTAAGTAACTATACATGTAAACATACCGTTGTTATATACTTTAGTTAAGCATTGTAACCAGTGTTAATGCATTTCTTCATCTTAGTCAACACTTAAAAGGATTGGGTGTTAAAGTGTTTTTTTTTTCACAGGGAACTTGAGGGACTACATCTATGATTCAGAATTAAACGGCCTATTTCAGAATGTTCAGTGCTGATATGTTTTAAGAACTGATGAAATGTAAACGCTACCAGAAGGTTTTCTTTTCTCCTTCAAGTTTACCTTTATATTTCATCACTTCTCAAAATGCCTGTATTTCCATGTCTCGAAGAAGGTGGTTTTGATTAACCGAAGCTCTCCCTTCAGAAGAGCTAATGCTAATGCTAAAGCTTGTCATTTATTTATTTATTTTTTTTACTAAAGGGCTTTTAGCAGGCAGTAGCCGCTGTGCTTGTGCTAACACTGAGGAGGTTTTAATGCTGAATGCGGCCTCTTCAGATCCACTAATGCTAACGCTAGTGCTAACACTACAGCTGGTGGACAGAGGTGAATTCGTCAACATGAACTCTTTCAGAAAACAGAACGAAACGGTTTAATCTGATTTATCAAGCCAACTGTTACACGTCGGGTTTTCAACTCCTAGTCCTCCGTCCGCCGTGATACCTGGCCGGACTCCTGTTAGTCCTGTGAGCTATTTAAAATGTTCATTTGCCAACAATGTTATGTGTGCCGTTGGCTAATGTCTGTGTGAAACGACGTGGCCTACAATTCATTGGTTTACCAAGGTCATGTGACATTGCTCATCTATCCGCTAACAACAGGTCACCCCTTATAATGCTAGTCAATTAATAAGCTCTGCCTGAATCCCCATTAATGATGTCCTCCTGTCTGGGGTCATGAAAGTGGCCACCCTATTAGTAAGGCTAACTAGATAACTAATCTTAATATTGTTAGATATCATGTGAAAATGATTTTAAGCGAATACCCAGATGAAGATAGCTTACCTCTGAGCTAGCATATCGTTTTGTCCATTTTTGCCAATTTTGTTTATTATACTATATTTGAATATGGCAGCTGCCCTTCGACACTATGGGGACTATTCACTGTGCACGATAGAAATGCTCAGGAAGCCCTTTAAATGAACTTGCCTTAAGCTAAGATGGGTTTTACCCTCTGCTACAACATGCCTCCCTGTTAGCCGTGATTGGGCTGGGATTGGTCTTCCACAGAGTTCAGTCCCAAAATGTATTTATCATTAGGTGCATGTGATTTGATCACCTAAATAGACAAGTGTACAGTTTGGTCTGTTAGCCCTCAGATGAAAGGCTTGTTGAAGGGTTTGTCCACGTCCACAGGACAGGCCTCCCTCTCTCGTTGTTTTCCGTGTCCTGCCTTTCCAGATATCCCTGGGCTGAATCCTGCTGTCCAGAAGGGGGAGCTGTATCACCGCTGCTCGTCTCCCGTAATGGCAGGACCAGCTGGAAACCACTTCTGCACTCTGAATGTAAATGGGAGCTGTGCTTTCTTCTCTTGCCCACCCCAACATGAATCATGAATGGAGGCACTGAGCTTTTTCTTAACTCCAAGTAAATGTGAACTTTAAGCAATCCACCAAATAATCTTTTTCGGGGTACAGGATAAACTCTCGGCTGTTTTTCTTTGCCTCTCTCAAAACTCATCCGAACGAAAGCCTTGAACAGGCATCAGTTTGTAAGGTCTGCTGTCAAGACACAAACACAGAACTCCTTGTACTGCTAAGTAAAGCTTGTGCAGTTTTGTCTAACTTTGTGTAGAAAAAAATAAAAATGAAAAAATAGCATGTAGTTGAACAATAATAATAATAATAATAATAACAATAACAAATATAAAAATATTAATGATAAAAAATAATAGTAATAGCAATAAAAATAAGAACAATGATAAAAAATAAGATTAATGATAAAAATAATACAGATAAAAAACAGCAAAAATATTCATGATAAAAACAGTATGAGTAGTAATAATAATAACAATAAAAAATATATTATTAATAAAAGCAGTAATATTGTAATAATAATGATAATAATATAATAATCATAATCATAAAACAACAACGTTGTCCTCTGGATGCTGCTCACAGGACACTGGATAGTTTTGGTTGGTGGAAGATTCTCAGTTCAATAGCACCACTGCCGTGTCTGACCACTCATACCACCACCACGTCAGTGTCCTGACCACTGCAGTGCTGAGAATGATCCACCACCCACATCGTACCTGCTCTGTGGTGGTCCTGTGGGGGTCCTGACCATTGAAGAACAAGGTAATACAGTACACTGAGAAACAGATGGACTACAGTCTGGACCTGTACACCTACAGAGTGTCCTATATGCTCAGTGGAGCTGAGAGTGGGCAGTGGGTGTAGATACAAGGAGGTGGATGTATTTAGGCAGCCAGAAGGTGTAGATTGGTACGGTCTCGGTTTTTCCAACTGTGGTGTGATTTTGTTCTGTAGTTAGTTAATTAGTGAAACGAGCATATATTAAACAAACAACGTTTTTACAAATACATAATTCATTTTAACTGGAAGCTTAACCAATAAATCTTTATCACAGCTTCTTCGGCTTCTTTCTCTCCCTCTCCTGGCCTGTGTGTTAAAGAAGATGGGGTTTGTATTAAACTCAGTCAGTTAGTTAACTTTATTTTTGTTTGAGCTAATATATAGATCTGCTTTATGATCAACACGACCCCGGTATTAGCTGTACAGTGCAGTAAAGACACATACAGTGGTGAAATACTGGTGCGATTGTTTCACAGCGTTATAAATAACTAAATAAATAACGTTTATTATTTCATCCTGAAGCTGGCCGACCATGCTCGGTTCAATAACAACTATTAATAGCTGCACACGGCTCTGCAAAAGCTAATCTTCATTAGCGCGAACGTGTAACAACCGTACAGTGCTACAATCAGTGCCTTAACTTGGCATTTCTAAGCTTATCTGCCAAGAGTAGGGTTGCCACCTTTCAGAAATGAAAATAAAGGATGGGGGCGTGGTCATGTGTGAGTGACGTGTTTGAAATCGCATCCCGTTTCTGATCTGTTTGGGGGAGAGTGTGATTAATCACGTGTGACACACCTGTTTATCGGACTTTTACAGTATTACGAAACAAAGTGCGTTCCGTATTTGAGAGAGATTGTGATCATTCATGTGTGTGTGACAGACGTGTGTATCAGACATTTACAGAAATGCGGAACAAAATTTACAGACATTTATGGAAATACGGAACAAATTTATAGACGTTTACGGAAATATGGAACAAATTTACGGACGTTTACGGATAAAGAACAAATTTATAGACGTTTACGGAAATACAGAACAAATTTACAGACATTTTACGGAAATGCGGAACACATTTACGGACAATTACAGAAATACGGAACAAATTTACAGACGTTTACGGAAATACAGAACAAATTTATGGACATTTACGGAAATACAGAACAAATATACAGACGTTTACGGAAATACAGAACAAATTTACGGACGTTTACGGAAATACGGAACAAATTTACAGACGTTTACGGAAATACAGAACAAATTTACGGACGTTTACGGAAATACAGAACAAATATACAGACGTTTACGGAAATACAGAACAAATTTATGGACGTTTACGGAAATACGAAACAAATTTACAGACATTTTACGGAAATACGGAACAAATTTACGGACATTTTACGGAAATACGAAACAAATTTACGGACGTTTACAAAAATACGAAACAAATTTACAGACGTTTACGGAAATACAGAACAAATTTACGGACGTTTGCGTAAATACGGAACAAATCGCGTCCAGTATTGGTTTAATACGAGACGCAACATTTAATTGCCAAATAAGGGACGATTCCGTATTTTACGGGACGGGTGGCAACCCTAGCTGAGAGTACAGCTTGATTTATCTAGTCTGGTTAAACTGAACAACGAATGCCTTTGACGATTTACTGAGACCTCTGTTTTTTCACATTGCATGCTTTCCATTCTGACTCGTGCTGTTGTGTTGGTAGCATCCTTTGCTAGTGAGCCTCAGAGAAGAGTTTAAGGCAATTCGAGCAGTTGGAGGAGGTGGAGGGGGTCACATCATAGGGTAAGGTGATCTTGCGAGCCATACCGGTCAAGCAGATAGAAGTGGGCATGCACCAGCGACATGAAGGATCTGGAAGACCTGTCAAACCATGGAGAGAAAGAACTGACGAATTGTTCATCTTACACGGACTGCATTCACCGAGCAGTGGTGTCCTCCATGAGTCATCCTGTTAGTGCAGCACCATCGGCAGACGGCTGCACCACGCAGGACTACATGCACACAGACCGTTACCACGACTGTCCTTAACACCACGTCACCGTCACCAAAGACTGCAGTGGTGTCGTACCAGACTGTCATGGAGTGACTCAGAATGGCAGCGGGTCATCTTCAGTGACGAGTCCCGATTTAGTCTTGGTGGAGACGCCCAACGAATCCGTGTGTGGAGGCACCGTGGTCAGCACCAAGATGAACGGTTTGTCGTCACACCTCCACCCCTACCGCACCATCTGCAGGAACTGTGTGAGGATGTTCAAGCTGCATGGGATGGATTATCACAGGACACCATTAGGAACCTCTACAGCTCCATACCGAGACGTCTGGCGTGTTGGGTTAGCAAACACGGCGGCCCGACGCCATACTGAGAGACAGACTTCTGTATGTGTAGCTCAATAAATATTGATCATATCAGTCTAAATTTATCATCAGTTATTGATCCTGGTCACCTTTATCTTCCTTCCCAACACCACCGCAATCCCACACCTCCTTCTGGGTGAAGCTGTTCTGTTAAAGATGAGTGTAATTATGGTTGGAGTTGTGTTGTAGACATTATGACCTCTGGCCCATATCACCACCCGTATATTTCATTTCACACTGAAGCACTCTTAATGACTTTGTTTACATCTCAGTGATCCAATTATCCATACTATCTTTACCCTTTCTGTTTTACGTATATCGACATGCTCTGAGCTCACAACACGACAGGTTGCCTTATATGACCATATTCAGCAGCTCCTGCTTATTCTACAGAAGACATATAGACCTATGGAGGAGACGGTGGCACTGAACTGGCTAATGTGCCAGCTTATCTGTAATGCCTTGACCTCCACTGAATTCTGAAACTCGCAGTAGGGATTGGAACACAAACTAAATAGCACAATGTTCATGTAATGGATAACCTTTGAAGTAGACAATGGCTGGAAACTCATTTTGAGCCTCTTTCCGATCTCAATAATAGGCATTCGGACCACCTAAAAGAGACGGCAATAAAAACGTCCCTTCAGGGTCTTGAGAGGACGTCGTTTTGAACACCAGACAATGGCGTCCCAAGGACATTTTTCCGGACGCGTCTCTGCTCACTGGCTACACACCAAGAGATATGAAATCTATATTTTTTGTCAGATGAGAAAAAAGATGAAATGCGCCTTTTCTAAAACACGCACTTCCTTTTAACAGACAGCCAGGTTAGATGCACACTCACTGACCACTTTATTAGGTACACCCGGCTTGTATCTACACACATTGTACCTTGTATCAGCTCCACTCAGCATATAGGACACTCTGTAGGTGTACAGGTCCAGACTGTACTCCATCTGTTTCTCTGTATACTGTATTACCCTGTTCTTCAATGGTCAGGACCCCCACAGGACCACCACAGTGCAGGTACTATGTGGGTGGTGGATCATTCTCAGCACTGCAGTAACACTGACATGCTGGTGTGAGTGGATCAGATGCAGCAGTGCTGCTGGAGTGTTGAGACACTGTGTCCACTCACTGTCCACTCTATTAAACACTCCTACCTTGCTGGTTCACCTTGTAGATGGACAGTCAGAGACGATAGCTCATCTGCTGCTGCACAGTGCAGTGCTGGTCATCCTCTAGCCCTTCATCAGTGGGCACAGGATGCTGCCCGAAGGCTGCTGTTGGCTGAATAGTTTTGGTTGGCGGACCAGCAGCACTGCTGTGTCTGATCCACTCACACCAGCATGTCGGTGTTACTGCAGTGCCGGGAATGATCCACCACCCACATAGTACCTGCACTGTGGTGGTCCTGTGGGGGTCCTGACCATTGAAGAATAGAACACAGAAAAACAGTACACAGAGAAACAGATGGACTACAGTCTGGACCTGTACACCTACAGAGTGTCCTGTATGGTTAGTGGAGCTGAAATAAAGGAGTGTGAATACTAGGTACCTAATAATGTGCTCGGTCTGTGTATATTAATAAGTTGCGTATTGTTTATATAAAGTGCAGCGCTGCTGTAAAATATGCTCATCATCTTTTCATCATGCTTAGGTCACGCGCTCTTTGTTAACCACCCTGGATGGCATATACTTCCTTTCCTGGGCTGCATCAATAGAGCCGCTGCTCTGTCTGTAAGTCTTGATAAGGCTCATGCAGGCGCTCGCAGGTTCTAATGACACCTCTGCCTTTAAGGCCCACTACAGAGACAGCGCTGACTGCAGTTGTGCCTTCGGGGCATAACACTGAGATGCTGTGGACTGCTTTCCAGCGCCTTATCGCTTTTAAGGGAATGGTCCTCGGTTCCATTCTGATGTGCAGGCGGTAGGAGCGTGTTGAAGTGAGTGGATATTAGATGGACCCTGTAGATGAACTGTAGGATCCCCCAGAAACAGACTACTGCATCTCGCTAACTGGGGGGTAGGGGCTGATATCAGTTGCTGGCGGTTATTTAGGCCACCATGAGCAGAACCGCGTCAGTGGTGTGGGTGATAAGCCCAGCAGACAGATACGTTAGAGGTGTAATGTGTAGTCTTCGCTTAGTGTGCTGATATATGCACGGTCTTGGATCAAACGGTTGAACGCCCCAGGCCGAACTGTTGACTGTCCAGGTGGGAATAAATGAATGTATACTCTATAGGAAACAAACTTAACCACACCATTCCAGGGCACAGTTATTTATCATTCACTGAGTTTCTCACTATATACACACCAAGTTCACTCACTCATCTTCTAAACCAGCTTGGGTCACGGAGGGTGCTGCAGCCTATGCTCACTGGGCAGCACACGCCCTGTACAGGCCACCAGTCCATCACAGGGGACACGCACAGACATCATTCACACTGTGGGGGTAACTTGGAATCCCCAATTCATCTGGGTGCACCTCTTAGGACTGTGGGGAAACCCACTTGGACATAGGGAGACCGTGGACGCCCCAGCTGGGACTCGAACCCAGGCCCTTCTTACTTACGGTCCCACCTGAGACGTGTTAGTGAACGAGGAGGATGATAAACCACACTAACATATGGCAAGATATCATAACTATGGTGGATAATCTCACTCACACTCACATCCTGGACAGGAGCATCCGTGAACACGTCGTGATTGGTTCGTATTATACGAAAGCTCTTTCAACGGGCTTGGGAAAGTCAGATGGACATGCTCGGAAGGGCTCAGCCATTCCTAAATGTTCTTTCAGATGTTGCATGCAATTACACATTTCCACCAGAGATGATCTCCATCCAGATATGAGTGGGCCCGGAGCATAATGCTGCCAACCATAGCTTCAAAATTAGGAAGTGGTCCTAATAATGTGACTCGACTGTGTATTTCACACCATATTCTCGCTCATGTTTGATGGATGCAATGCAATAATAAGACTCAACAGAATAATTAATACAACATACTATTTATCATACCTTATTATATGGATATCTATATGTATAATAGCAGTATCCTGTTACACTGAGAATCATTCTATAGCATGGATATGTTTCTGACAAACTGTTTTTCTAGCTGTCACCAACACAACGCAGACTGACACGTCTAGACGGCTTATTGAGTCATCTGACTCCTGAGCTGCTTGTTTTTGAGACTTTAGCATTTGAAATACAAACAAATCCCCTGGAAGGCCTCTGGGAATCATTTCATCTGGCAACATGGCTTTCTCTGACAGGTCCCAAAGTCCCACAATATGAAACTTATAACACAAAGATAGATGTATAGATGGGTGGGATCTAGCTGTACCCAAAAAAAAGTAAGGTTACCAGGATCAATAACTGATGATGAATTTAGACTGATATGATCAATATTTATTGAGCTACACATACAGAAGTCTGTCTCTCAGTATGGCGTCGGGCCGCCGTGTTTGCTAACCCAACACGCCAGACGTCTCGGTATGGAGCTGTAGAGGTTCCTAATGGTGTTCTGTGATAATCCATCCCATGCAGCTTGAATATCCTGACACAGTTCCTGCAGATGGTGCGGTAGGGATGGAGGTGGACATCTAGGTGCTGACCACGGTGCCTCCACACACGGATTCGTTGGTCGTCTCCACCAAGACTAAAGCGGGACTCGTCACTGAAGATGACCCGCTGCCATTCTGAGTCACTCCATGACAGTCTGGTACGACACCACTGCAGTCTTTGGTGACGGTGACGTGGTGTTAAGGGTAGTCGTGGTAACCCTGTGTGCCCTCTGGGTGCAACTATTGACAATAAGTGTAGGTAGATAGACAGACAGATAGATAGATAGATAGACAGACAGACAGACAGACAGATAGATAGATAGATAGATAGATAGATAGATAGATAGATAGACAGACAGACAGACTGACAGACTGACAGACAGATAAGTAGATAGATAGATAGATAGATAGATAGATAGATAGATAGATAGATAGATAGACAGACAGACAGACAGACAGTCTAGATAGATAGATAGATAGATAGACAGACAGACAGACAGACAGACAGACAGACAGATTGACAGACAGATAAGTAGATAGATAGATAGATAGATAGATAGATAGATAGATAGATAGATAGACAGACAGACAGACAGACAGTCTAGATAGATAGATAGATAGATAGATAGATAGATAGATAGATAGATAGACAGACAGACAGACAGACAGACAGACAGACAGACAGATTGACAGACTGACAGACAGATAAGTAGATAGATAGATAGATAGATAGATAGATAAACACTTCCGGCGCCGACGCGAGTGGCTGCCTGTTCCAGTAGCTCCGTCCGTATTGTGTGTTTTTCTAGTTTTCTACCTTTATTTATTTCTCTTTTTGCTTCTACACACGTCTGGTGTGCATCTTATCTATATCCTAAGGATATTTTTATCGTTAATATGCGGGACAGCGCGGAATATCGTGTTTATTCCCGCGAACAACTGCTGGCCCTTCCGACCACATGGGATCGACAGTGGCGTGGTTCCAAACAATACGGCAGCGGAAACTAAGGCGGAAGTACTCGAGGCTGCCAGGGCTGGAGCTAAGCTGAAAGGCTAAAGAAGACGGTAAGAGCGGTGGAGATACAAACCCTCGGTTCCGTCCGGTGGTTATGGGGAATGTCAAACTCGTTGACCGACAAAACCCGAATGAGGCGGGCATGTCTGCGTGAAGATATCAGAGGCTCTACAGGGGAGGTAGGTCTGTTTTGTTTTACCGAGGACTTGGACTCACCCCCGGACCACATACGCGATGCTAACGTGGAGCTACCTGATTATCTATACAGTGAGGGGCGGACAGGGACCCCGGCCGCTAAGCGGGAAGCGGGAAAGGTGGGGGGCTCGCACTTTTTATTAACACCCAGATGGTGCAACCCTGGGAATGTAAACTGTGAATGGAGGGTGATATGCTGTCTGGGACATTGAACTGGTTAGCGGTGAGCATACGTCCATATACATGCCGCGGGAGATCTCACACGCCATTGTTGTTCTGTGTTTAACATTCCGCCTCGGGCGGGAAGTGCAGGCGGCGTGGTGTGACGTCATTCACTCCACCGGTCGCAGCGCTTCACAGGGACAAACACCCCGAACGACGTTCTATGTGATTTCCTGGTGACTTTAATCCGTTAACATTGGACTCTTAATCACGTATAACCCCCCTCTTACCCTGCCTGCCTTTTTCCAGTTTGTGACTGTCCCACCAGGAAAAAACAGGACCATCGACCTGCTGTATGCAACGTGCTGAGGGATGCATACAGGGCTACCCCGCTACCACCGCTGGGGAAAATCAGACCACAAACCTGGTTTTCCTACAGCCTCAGTACAAAACCACTGTTACTGAGGCCAGCCCACTACCACACGCTCATTCAGAGTTTGGCTCTCCTGAAGCAGAAGGAAGCCCCTGAAGGACTGCTATGATAGCCCACTGATTGGAGCGTGACTGCTGCACCCAACACGGAGAGGACAACTCCCAGAGACATTGAGGAGGTGACGCACTGTGTTACGGATACCTGAATTTTTTGTATGGATGTTGCTGTTTCCCACACAAGACTGTACGCTGCTTCCCAAACAACAAGCCCTGGATTACCAGTGACGTCAAGGACATCCTCAACCAAAAGAAGAGGGCGTTCAGAGATGGAAACTGGACAGAGCTGAAGCGTGTTGTACAGGGGGAACTCAAGATCCGACTACCCGGCTAAAGAGGCCAAGGAGTCCTACAGGAAAAAAGGTGGAAAGGAAGCTGCAAGACAAACAACATGAAGGAGGTCTGGGGAGCAATGAAAACCATCACATGCTGCAAGAACAACAGTGGCAGAACTCAGTAGATGGGGGTGTGGACAGAGCAAACCGAGTTTAACAACTTCATACAACAGGTTTGACTGTCCTGCTGCTTGCTGCCCCCTCCTCCGACCCGTCTGCAGCATTCACCCACCCTTGTGTCATCACCTCACCTCCACCATAACCCTCACCCCACCATCTCCGTCCACCTTCACCACCATCACCCTCACCTCCACCATCTCCGTCCACCTTCTTCACCACCATGCACCCTCACCTCCACCATCCCAGTCTTCACCACCCAATTCTCAGTCTTCACCACCATCATCAGCAGGAGGACACAGAGCAACACCCACGGTTCCCACTGTCCCCCAGCCTTCACGGCAGACCAAGTCAGGAGAGACTAGCTTGTAGGATGACTAACTGACACCCAGGAAGGCGGTCCATGTGCTATCAGATCAGAGTGGTTTGCCTCCCACACGACATGCTTTTACAGGCATCGTTGGTCCTGCCCAACTGGGGCGCGATGCCCCTCCCCAGCATGTCTCTTTAACCTCGATCAGGTCCTACTGTCTCGGATGTGTGGTATGCTGGAGACCTACAGTGGAAAGAAACCAAAACTTGCTGCCTCATTTTTACCCAGTCCCCAAAGAAGGCACACTCCCCGAAGGAGCTGAATAGTTCCTAAAGGCACGAGTTGCTTTTGACGCATCTACACGATGATGAAGACACCCCCCATGGAGCGACACTGCTTGGCCCTGAAACCAACCTCAGACCTCAGGGATCACACCATGCTGCATGGACCCACTGCAGGTTATGCGTTACACGGAGAGAAGGTTGGGAAGTGGAAGATGCCATCCTCTATTCTTCTACCACAGAAACTTCACTCTTCATCTCGGACACTACGGGGGGATTTGTGCTGTCGTGAGGGTCATGTCATTCTCGAAACTTTCTCCAGTGCCTTCAACACCCCCAATTCCAGCCCCTACTACCTGAGATGTACAAGCTGATGGAAAGATGGAAGCTTTTGTGGACCATGCACCTGGTTCACCCTGGATCATCTGACTACCTCCCCCCAAACCCCCCTCCCAGGAATATGACCCTCAGATTTTTCAGCATGTTCATGGCTCAGGGATCGCTCCTCTGATAGCGGTGATCAGCAGCAGAGGAGAGACCTACAGGGGACTGTTCTCTCTACCAGTCCTGTTCGAGCCCTGTGTTACTACCATTTTATCGGACTGTTCAAACTTATTCTAAGACTCGGGATTAATGCCACATGCAGAAGTTCTCTGATGACACTGAAACCGTGGCGGTGTGTGCGTAAATGGCAAGGAGAGGGGAGGACAGAAGCCTGGTTGAGGACTTTGTGGAGTGGTTGCACTACAAACCATCTGAAGCTGAACAGCACCAAAACCAATGAGATGTGTATAGGAATTAAGAAGGTTCACTGGCCCTTCGCAGCAGCCAATTCCCATCAGGGGGTCGATTGTGGAGGTGGGTCATGGTTCGCTACCAGAGTACCTTGGTGTGCACATGGTACGACAGAGAGTGAGGGACTGGTCAGTAAACACTGAACACAGTCATACAAGTAAGGCCACAGAGCAGACTGTTACTTCCTCAGGGGCTTGGGGTCATCAGAAACTCCTGCTGAAAGGTTATGCTTATTTAACCACAAGTCTGTGGTGACCAGCGTGCCTCTTCTATGCCGTGTTGTAATGGTGTGTTGGGGAGGTACAGTATCAGCAGGAGGGCGAGATGGCGGGACGACCCTCAAACAGGGCTGGAGTGAGGAAAGCGGTTCTGTGCTGGGACAAGAGCGGTAGTCACTTAACACCAGATCGGCAGGAGAGGAGAGCCCTCAGCACAGCTGCTGAACATCATGGAAAATGTTTCACCATCCTCTGCCACAGAACTGATCATCAGGCCAGAGGAGCCATTCAAGTGGAGACTGCTGTACCCAAGCTCGCTATGCTCCACGGGACAGACTCAGAAAGTCTTTTGCCCCCAGGCCATAAGACTGTTCAACTCCTTCAGCTACAGCAAATGAAAAACTACTGGACAGTCTTTCATTCCGGTCCTCCAATGGACACAACCCCATCTCTCACACACTCCCTCCTAAGATGCACTATTTCATTTATATGATTATTTACTCCATTCTGGTACTGTTTACACTTTTTGCCCTGATTAAATTGATTTATATTACTGCGTTACTGGCACTGTCTATATGGCTGACACACGGCCATCTTCGGAATTTGCTTAGCAAATT
The DNA here is from genome assembly GCA_024036415.1 of Prochilodus magdalenae. Lineage (NCBI taxonomy): Eukaryota > Metazoa > Chordata > Actinopteri > Characiformes > Prochilodontidae > Prochilodus > Prochilodus magdalenae. The sequence continues at coordinate 1,594 of JAMWET010001426.1, read as the reverse complement.
GTTTACAACTACCTCCATTTATACTTTATACATAACCCAGACACTAAGGACTCTATTTTTATACTTTCATACTTTGTGTTGTGTCTCTGTCTCTGTTTGTACAATCTATCTGGCTTCTGTTGTTGCTTCTGTATGGCTTGTATATCTGCTACTGGATGCCTTGAATTTCCCTCTGGGATCAATAAAGTATCTATCTATCTATCTATCTATCTATCTAGATAGATAGATAGATAGATAGACAGACAGACAGACAGACAGACAGATAGATAGATAGATAGACAGACAGACAGACAGATTGACAGACTGACAGACAGATAAGTAGATAGATAGATAGATAGATAGATAGATAGATAGACAGACAGACAGACAGATTGACAGACTGACAGATACATAGATAGATAGATAGATAGATAGACAGACAGACAGACAGACAGACAGACAGACAGACAGACAGATAGATAGATAGATAGATAGATAGATAGATAGATAGATAGATAAGTAGATAGATAGATAGATAGATAAGTAGATAGATAGATAGATAGATAGATAGATAGATAGACAGACAGACAGACAGGCAGGCAGACAGACAGACAGGACAGACCGAACAGAAAGATAGATAGAACAGGATAGATAGATAGATAGATAGATCAATAGAACGATGATAGATATGATAGACAGACAGAAGAGTGACGGACTGGACTGGACTGATGGACAGACTGACAGTAGATAGAGAAGTAAGATAGATAGATAAGTAGATAGATCGATAGATAGAAGATAGATAGATAGAAGAAGACAGACAGACAGGCAGCAGAAGACAGACAGGCAGGCAGGCAGAACCGACAGACAGACAGAAGATAGAAGATAGGACAGATAGAAGTTAGGATAGACAGAAAGACAGACAGACGACTGACAGACTGACCGAAGATTAGATAGATAGATAGTAGATAGATAGATAGATAGATAGATAGATGTGTTGTCCACGTACGCTCTCACCGTGCGGAATGAGCTGCAGATACGAGATGCGGGAGAGCCGTACGAAGTAGATGATTTCATGACAGTTAGGCAAGCGGCAGCACGAGAACTGCCAATCATTCTCCCCGCGGCCTGACTACAGATGTTACATGCGGTCTTCAATACATCTCTCCACCTTCCCATCTCTACATTCCTTATTATAGCATCCCATTAAATATTAAATAAACATCCTTTAAAATTAATTTATCCACTTTTTCCATTTCAAAAGATTCTTTATAACTCTTTTTATTACTCTATTATTTTATATACATCTCCTTTATCACTCTACCATTAGTTCCTATTAAACAACTCTTAAATTATTTTCCCAAACTTTATCTTACCAAACTCTCATTTTTTTCTCAAAACATCTTTAATCTAATCATTCTTCATCATCAATCAATTATTTAATTCCTATTCTCCTCTCCCTCTTTCCCCTTTCCCCTCTCCTCCTCTTCCCCCCCCCCTTCCCCCCTCCCTCTCCCCTTCCTTTCCCTCCCCCCTCTCCCCCCACCTCCCTCCCCTTCTTCTCTCTTTCCCTCCCCTCCCCCACTTCCCCCTCTTTCCTTCTTTCCCTCCCCCCTTC
>JAMWET010001425.1:0-17500 GCA_024036415.1 Prochilodus magdalenae | reverse complement strand
GCTACCGTAGAGCTGGATGGAGAGCAGCAGTGGAAATAAATCAGGCAAGAAGAGAGAGAGAAGAGAGGAGAGAGGAGAGAAAAGGAAGACGAGAATGAGAGAGGGATTTAGAGGTCAAACGAGAGGAGGAGAGAAACTGCAGCTGTAGAGATGGGCAAAGCTCCAGCACCTCCACCTGTGCCACATCAGCAACTAACACACCTTTCTGCTCCTCTCTTTCTCTCTTTTCTCGGTCTGTCCATCAGTTTAACTAAATATAGCTTTGTTTGTAAGACTGTGCGGGTGTGAGGTACAGGTACCATATTGTTCTAGCCTATGAGACTGTGTGTGGTGTACCAGTGTTTAATATTGCCACCTAGTCATCGCTGAGGTAGAAGGGCTGTTGGGGTAGCGAGGTGTTCGGAGCTCTCATGGCCTGGGGGTAGGAACTGTTCCGTAGCCTGGTGGTCCCTGATTTCATGCTCCTCTGTCGTCTGTCACATGGAAGAAGTGTGAAGAGGTTGGGTTGAGGATGAGCTTTGTCCTTGATGATCTTGTGGGCCCTCCTGAGGATTCTGTAGTGGTAGATGTCCTCTTGTTTTGAAAGGACTGTCCCTGTGATGGACTGGGTTGTCGTGACGACCCGCTGCAGACACTTGCGGTCTTAGGCGGAGCAGTTTCCAAACCAGACTATGATGGAGCTGGTGGGAATACAATTTCTTGAGTCTTCGGAGGAAATGCAGCTATTGTTCCAAGTCAAGACTAAACCTGGACACATCGAGTCCAAGCGAGACCAAGACTGTGTAGTAGTAGAAGTCAAGACCGAGACACATTCCAGGGAGGACTAAGACTTTGTAGTAGTTGAATCACAGTAAAGGCCAAGACTTTGTGCAAGACTGGTCCAAGTCAGGACTGAGATCTGGACACATCATGACCAATTAAGATTAAGACTTTTTGGGAGTTTAATCTTACTCAAGATCAAAGCTATGTAGTAGTACAAGTCAAGACTAAGATTTATTCCAAGTAAGACTAAGACTTTGTAGTAGCTGATCAGAGTCAAGACCAAGACTTTGTAATAAAGTCAGATTCAAGACTACATCTTTGTAGTAGCCCAGATTGTCAAGATCAAGTCTTTGTAGTAGTTGGGTCTAAGTCAAAACCAAGGCTTAGTAGTAGTCAAATCACAGTCAAGACCAAGACTTTGTCCAAGACTGGTCCAAGTCAGGACTGAGATCTAGACACATCCCATCTAAGTAAAGATTGAGACCTGAGAGTCAAGTCTAATTCAAGACTGAGACCTGAACTTACTAGTCTGGGTAAAGACCAACATTTCGTAGTAGTCAAGTCAGAGTCAAGGCCAAGACTTTGGAGTCGTTGGGTCTGAGTCAAAACCAAGGCTTAGTAGTAGTCAAGTCAGAGTCAAGACCAAGACTTTGTAGTTGTTGAGTCTGAGTCAAAACCAAGGCTTAGTAGTAGTCAAGTCAGAGTCAAGACCAAGACTTTGTAGTTATTGAGTCTGGGTCAAAACCAAAGCCTTAGGAGTAGTCAAGTCAGAGTCAAGACCAAGACTTTGTAGTCGTTGGGTCTGAGTCAAGACCTAAGCTTAGGAGTAGTCAGGTCAGAGTCAAGACCAAGACTTTGTAGTCCTTGAGTCTGAGTCAAAACCAAGGCTTAGTAATAGTCAAGTCAGACTCAAGACCAAGAATTTGTAGTCATTGAGTCTGAGTCAAAACCAAGGCTTAGTAGTAGTCAAGTCAGATCCAAGACCAAGACTGTATAATATTTGGCATAAAGTCAACAATAAGATCTTGTAGTAGTTGAATCAGGGCTTTGTGGTCACTGAGTCAGAGTCGTAGCCTGAGACCTGGACACATCAAGACCAAGTGTGACCAAGACTTTGTGATGGTGGAATCTGAGTCAAGTCTAATCCAAGTCAAGACTGAGATCTAGAAGCCAATCGTGAGAGCTGGTCTAAGTCAGGACCAACACTTTGTTATTAATCTTAATATTATTAATGATTTATTATATTACAGTCTTAATCCAACTTTTCAAATTATTATCCGTCCTGTAATCATTAATTACAATGAATCCATTTTCATTATTAAACGATAGCATAGTAATAATAACGTTCAGGTCTACCATCTACCACCATGTCAGAATTTTGGAACCAATGAGCATCACCTACCTGTTAGTATCCAAGCGAATAGATCCTCAACCTGTGGGGTCTACTGCTGCTGTTTCCCCTCCTCACCCACAGAGGTCACCCTCACCTGGATTCTAGGCCTTGTGTTCACACCTGTTTTTAACCAGCAGCTATTTTGTGTCCTTAAGACCCCGGTTTGGCTTGTTATCTAATAAATCCACACCTGACTCCTGTTGTAGATCCCTGGATGACACTTTGACGAACGACTGTTGCATTCTGTATACAGGTTTTGGTGCGGGCATCGCACCTGGCTATATCTGAACCGTTTCTGCATTTCCCTTTCCAGGACAGGACCAGGTCCAAATGATGCTGAGACTGGACTGAGAATGTGAAGTGGGCTTGGTCTTGAGTGCCAGAACACTAAGCACATGTTCCAGAAATCGTTTACCATGTTTATGTTTCTGTGTATGAAAGGCAGGAGCTCACTCTCTCTCTGGGTCGCTGGAATAGCCCTCCATTTCCCCTATAGCGTAGCAGTGATGGCCAACACTGGCATCTGTTAGCTGTAACAGAATTGGCATTCAGCTTCCTCCTCCGAGCGTGTTGCATTGGCAGTGGATTGGAAAGATGTGGATCTGCTAAACGTGTCTCAAGGGAAGCATGTGCTTCACCCAGCCCAAACTGGGAGGCCTAACTGGCTGGTGGAATTTGCCATGACTGCATTGGCATTAGGTTGGACATTCTGGGCAGTGACTGAGCTCCCTCCAGTACCTATAGTAGCTGGAGTGATCCCGATAGACATCATTACGTAAGCTTATTAATACTCTTGGTGCTGAGTGCAATCAAATAATCTTAGCAGTGTTCCAAAATCTAAGAACACAGGGGGCAGAAAATGAATACCCTTGGTTCCCGGTTAGAGGAGCTGGGGTTGCCGAGCTTTGGGACCCCACTTTGCTGTTTGTGCTGTTATGTGTTTCGTGTAGTAAATATTTCACAGCTTCTCCGAGTCTCCCGGTCTTGTTGACAGTCTTGTTTTTTTTTTCCCTGCCTAAAATGAAAGCCACATTTCTGCCTTCTGGGGGTTTCACAGTTCCCTGCGTGAAAAAAGATCTACTCTGAGTGCTAAAAAAAGTTGACGGAGGAAAGCCACTATGTGTTTTTTCCCTTCACGCCTCTCGGAATGTTGTCGTGTTGGAGGCTATTTATTCCGCAGCCGGAGCGCTGCTTTAATAAAGCACAGATTCCAAATGACCATGAGGTTTGGTGCAACAAGGTCGCCCAGCGGTGCAGTTAAACTGGGGATCCTGGATTTACCCATGACACATAGACTTCCATTCTTTTTAGGGAATTTGGCAGGGATACTGTTCCACACCTCCAAAGTGGCAAACTGAACACACTGACCAGTTACAATGGCCAGTCTCAACCGAACTGACGGAGCATCTGTCTTCCAGGATCGGAATCTCTAACTGCAGCTCAAACTGAGGTGCGTTCAGGACCACCAGTTAAACCATAGACTGTATGGAAGCAGAATGAAGGGTCGAAGCTCTGCATGCTACTTTCACAATTCCAAAGTAGACAGCAGTGTCACTCTTTGTCCGTTTGCTGGGAGCAAAGAACCGGATCATATTTGCACTTGGATGCCTTCTTAAAGATGTAGCTCTGGGTTTCATTGGGTGGAGCTATCTCCATAGTCAGCTGAGATCCTAGCAGCCAGTAAAATCCCTTTGCCAAAAAGTTTCAGCTCCTGAAATGAGGTGAGGAAGCTCTACGTTCTTCTTTCCCCGTTCCACCGTGGAACAGTCCCCTCTGTGATGTTCTGGGGCTTCTTCGGTTGAGGTGGCAGTACGTTTGAACCGCAGTGCCTACATGGAGCTGCTGGAACAGCCAGATGTTTCCTAACATTCCTAACATTCCTATCCCTGTATTCCCAGACGATGATTCTCATGTTCACAGATATGACTGGTTGGCCTGATGAACATTAGTTATGATTTGAGTCCTCTTGAGAATCTGTGGGACTGCCGGGAACAACCAGTACAACCCCGAGAGAGGGCATCCACCAAATCTGGCCCAACTGCCCAATTCTTTGATGCAAGAGTGTCTCAACGTGGATCAACAAGGATGAATGGAATGGAGCTAACGCTAGATTTTCTCTTAGTGCCTAATTGTCTAATGGGGACAGAGTTGGCGGTCTAGCGGGTCTTCCAGGTGGTTGTTAGGAGTCGCATGTTCTCTTATTTAATAGGTTTAATACTGCAGTCTTTCTTTCTTTGTTTTTCCCTCTGTCTCTGTGTCTGTGTGTACATCTGTGTGTGAGGGAGGCGCGTGTTGGTGGAAGGGAAAGGCACGGTGCAGGGAGACAGAATGAGTTCACCGAGAGGACTCGACTTCTGAAAGCTCTCCCAGTACACATGCGTGCAGCTGGTGACTTAATGTGTCAGACGCACTCGCTTCATGTATGAAAGAGTAATAGCGCTAAAAACAGAGGAGGTGATGGGAGAGAGAGAGAGAGAGAGAGAGAGAGAGAGAGATGGATAGAAGGAGAGAAGAAGAGCATAGACAGATAGGAGAGAGGAGGGATCATAAAGAGGAGAGAGCAGGATGGAGGAAAACAGACAGATAAGAGAGAAACTAAAGAGGGATCATAAATAAGGGAATTGATGGGGAAGAGAGAAAGTGATGAAATGAGGGGAGAGGGAGAGGAAGTAGTTTAGAGAAACAGATGGGGAGAGATGAAAAAGGGACACGGAAAGAGAGAAGTGGTAGAGAGAGGGATGGCTGACGGAAATTTGGGGAAAACAGGAGGGATGATTGAGAGGCACGCAGGAAGACAGAAAAAAGGTAACGACATACAAGGAGAAAGAGATAGAGAGAGAGAGAGAAAGAGAGGGGTGGGGCACAGAGAGGTAAAGAGACATACAATGAGAGAGAAAGAGAGGGCACAGGGAGGTAGAGAGGCATACAATGAGAGAGAGAGAGAGAAAGAGAGGGCACAGGGAGGTAGAGAGAGAAATACAAAGAGAGAGAGAGGGGCACAGAGAGGTAGAGAGAACTACAATATGAGAGAGAGACAACATACAAGGAGAAAGGGAGAGAGAGAGAGAAAGAGAGAGAGAGGGGGTGGGCACAGAGAGGTAGAGAGACATACAATGAGAGAGAAAGAGAGAGAGAGGGGGGGACACAGAGAGGTAGAGAGACATACAATGAGAGAGAGAGAGAGAGGGGGGGGGCACAGAGAGGTAGAGAGACATACAATATGAGAGAGAGACAACATACAAGGAGAAAGAGAGAGAGAAAGAGAGAGAGAGGGGGGCACAGAGAGGTAGAGAGACATACAATGAAAGAGAGAGAGAGAGAGAGAGATGCCGAAAGGTAAAGAGACAGTCAATGATAGAGAGTGGTACACGTGGATAGCAGAAAGGAACGTGGAGAGAGTGAGGGAAGACTAAGAGACAAATGGAGGGGATGGAGATGGTAGAGAAACAGGGAAAGAGAGAGAGATGGTAGAGAGACCTGTAGGGAGAGAGAGAGAGAGAGAGAGAGTCGGGGAGGGTACGTGCTGCTTCTGCTGTCAGTGTTTCATGGTGAATGTCAGCACTGCGAGTTTCAAACGGGTCACGATTCGTTAAACACACAGCAGACAGAACTGCACTGTGTGCGCGCAGGGTTGTGTTTGTTTGTTTGTTTGTTTGTTTGTTTGTTGGTTTGTTTGTTGGTTTGTTTGTGAGGGTGAAACAGAAGATTGCTGGACACTGTGAATCAAATTTACACAATTTCCCTCATGCACCAAATATGGTCAGTCAGCTAAGGCGTGTACGGTGCCCGGTGTTTAAGCACTGGAGCTACGAGGCTAAGGAAGCTAAGGCGTACCGGCAGATCTTATGAATAGGGTTCGATTGATGTCACGCTTGTTGCCGCAACCATGTTATTGACATGCAATGGATCGTACAGCCACAGTTTGCACCCAATGTCCCTGTTGTCCGACGTTTCCCATTACCGGCGTCTGCTCCCATCGGCCTGTGGCAGGTGTACAGCAGATGAAGACTGACAGTCCATATTGATGAATAGCGTGTATGTACTGTAATGTAATTGATTATGTATTATGCCATGGACAATAAATTCAGTTGAGACAATGCCACACCATTGGCACCATATGTAAGCTGATGCAGGAGGCGATTATAGATTGTTTGAATGGGACGTCACATGCATTAACACAATATTGGGACTCAAATATAACTTATACAAGCGATTATGAAAGTGATCTTAATTTTTTTTCTAAATTTGAATGCTGCTTAGACACCTCATATGAAATCAACAATACGGCTGCTGGACATTTTATGCAAATACAGAGCACAGCTGGTGCAGAAGCTGCAATACAGGGCACCTGAGCTCACCAGACAAAAATACAAGTCCCCTGAGATTGAAAACGACCAGTGTTATACCCCCACAAGCCCCAATAACAGCTGACTGGACACGTTTCTGGATATAGGCCACATGAATGTTCAGACACTCTTGCGTTAACGAATTGGGAAGTTGGTCCAGATTTGGTGGATGCCTTCCATGGCCTTTAACTGGTTGTTCCAGGTAGTCCCATAGATCTTCAAGAGCATTCAAATCTGGGGATTATGCAGACCAGTCCAGATGTGTGCATGCTCCTGAATGTTCATCATGTCAATCAGTCACATTTGCAGCCCCGTGGACACGAGAACTGTCATCTTGGAATACAAGCGTAGGAATGTTGTGTTCCTCAGTAAGAAGATGAGCGAAAGGCCAAACCTGGTTGTTAGCAGTTCAGTGTAGGTTCAAATTTACTGCCACCTCAACCAGTGGATCCATATCAGCATAATTAAAACACCTCCAGAACATCACCGAGGCTCATCTTTTGTCAGGGGAGCTTATATAAATTTAGAAAAATTAAACAAAACAATTACATAACACCGTCACACCATTTTAACATCTTGAAAAGCCGAAGAAAATTTTAGTGTCCGGTCGTAGGGATATATGACACTATAAAGTTGGCCAGTAGAGGGAGCAGTGCACTCCCTATGAGCATTTTATTGTCTGTATACGAAAACATCCACATTGATTTGGATGTGCATCATGTAAATGATATGTAAATGATATGCTGGTGGGCCGGCACCTGATTTCACACGCCGGCGTTGGTTTATTATTTACACCCAACTCTACCGTTATTCTCGAAATCATGCTACAGTTTACAGTTCTGCCTTGCCTGCAGGACAGACAGCTTTCCAAAAACAGTGACATCATGCATATTTGTAAAAAAAGGTGTGTGTGTCGTCAGCGTAACTGTGAGAACTGACTCGATGCCTAATCTGGCATTGTAGCAACATATACGTGAAAATGAAAGTGGGCCTAGTACAGAGCCCTGTGGCACACCACCGAGAAAATGCTGCGTACCAGAGACATGATCAGCTATACTACCAAAGAACTGTCCTCCAGTTACATATGTAGTAAGCTACTTCAGTGCAGTCACATGGCTTGAGGCTAGTGAGTAGTAGTGTCTGTGGGTTCAGCAGGAAATGGGATGATTTAATGGGCAAGCAGCATAAATTCACCAAAGTGTAGCTTTAGTTGTCTCCCCCAACTGGTAATGCCTTTGCTGATTTTTAATAAGGGTGGATGGGTCCAGTGGGCGAATGGCTTCTGGTGGCGGTTGTGACCAAAACTATGTTACATATAATCTATGTCACTGACTGATACAGAGGCCCGCACGAAGTGACATCACGATCCGGCCTGCACAGTAGAGGCATGTGATTAACCTTTAACTTTCTACAAAGATACAACCACAGGCATGTACGCTTCTCCGCAAGATGAAAAAGGGGAACTCCACTTCCTTATTCCTCCCTTCATCGCCCCCTCTACTCTATCCTGACTTCACCATCTCTCTCCGTGCCGTACTGCCATTGTGGTCGGCCACCTCCCACCGTAAGTTTCAGGTTCATCCGAACCGTTCCTGGCTGAGTTCTCCACACGTATGGGTACCTAGACTCCTTCTCATGAATTCCTTGACTCATACATTACCGTCCTACAGGCCCGTGGCCAGTGAGGACGGTCTTTCACCTAATTGAACTTACTCCCTCTAGGTGCTGACATCCTGTTAGACATTTTCTTTTTGTGCTTTTCCCTCCCTTCGTCCTGCTCTTGTCTAGATACAAATTTGCTCTTCCTGTCTCTTCGCTATCTAGTCTGGAAATGCTTTCTCCATCTGCTGTGGTGTCTTATCGTAGCAATGAGGTCTCTCCAGTAAATGCTGTGATCTATCAGTAGAAGCAAGCGTCTGGAATAGTCATAGAAATTTTTGCGTCTTAATAACATGGTTGGAGGGCATTTTCCACACGCTTGACCTCAGAAGGCCTCCTGGGACTTTATATCTCTAGGTTTAGTAGTCCTCATGTTTATCCGCTGCGTAAACCGGGGCAAAGTAGCATGTTTACCCCCGTTAGAATGCAGTCCTCGTTCGATCGCCTGGGATTTAAGATTGCATAACAAATGATACTACGGGTCCTTCGCCCATAACCATCATGCAGACATAGCGTCGGTATACGTGGATGGAGGTGGAGGGACTGGTGTATTCGTTTGATGTTGTGTATCCACTCACATACCCATTCCCCCATACGATCTGGTGCTGACCAACCATCCAATTTCCATAGAATTATTGACTAACGGCTGCCGATACTCCAGGACACACTACGCGCAACCCTCGACAAGATAGATTGGGGAGCCTTACGCTTGTTCTATACGGCTTAACTCGACAAGCCACCCAGAAAGGATACGTAAATGACGCGGATACCTCGCCAGACTGAACAAGGCTATATGAACCACTTACTCGCTCACAATTCACCTGAGTCACTCCTGACAGTCCTGGTACGACACCACTATGCAGTCTTTGGTACGGTGCAGTGGATGTTCCAGCACACAGTGCGAACTGGTTGGAAAGCATGGCCAGACTAACTCCTCATAGTACTACACCGGCCCCACCTGCTATTCTCCAATGTCTATGAAGCAGCCCAAGATTAAGAGAACCATCTGCGAGTGAGGGGACCACTCTTACCCTGAAACGTGCTATAGACTTGCTTCATTGGATTTCCGTCCTCAAGTCGCCATGCATTTAATAACAAGTGTTCATCGTTTCCATGTGCGTTGACATCATGGCTTCCTTGATCACCTGTGAAAAACCTACCTCAGGATACCTTATAACGGAGTAACAACTCACCCCAGACCAGTTCTCGTGCTTCGCACACAGTGGTGTCTCTGGGTGGGTCAATAAGTAATGTGGACTGTATTAACCTGATGGCAGATATTTGACCCAGCATGATCTCAACGTGCGTTCTTGTGCCCTTGGTTTTGTCTTGATGTCATTACACTGAACACCGAAATTGAGTAGCCTGTAAACATGCCTGCCGAAGTCATCGTTCTGTTCCAGTAGAGTAATCTTTGGTTACGGTGACTCCTGATGGAAACCGTGCTTCTATTAGGAACCAGTCCGTGGTAACGGTCCCGTGTGTGGCATTTTTGTCTAGTCCCCCACGGACGTGTGGATTTTGCTTGCGAGACTACTTCAGCTCGTGGTTTGCAATGGTTTCGCTCGTGTATTGCTCACTATAACTAAGGATGACAGGCAATCACTGAGATGGAGATACCTACAAAGAACCAACAAAGAAACAGCAATAGACGCACCTGCTCGCGTTGTTGTAGAAGTACACCACCGCTGTATGGCGTCAGTCCGGGTACTGTCGATGCAATAAAGGCACTCCGCCCTTGTCTTACACACAGGTGAACTATGAATCTTGCCTTCGCAGCCCGGCGTGAGAAGTTTATTTGAATAAGTGTGGGATAATGTATGTATAGTATGAGGGGAGCTAATGCACTTCACCTATAACCTACATTCACTTATCCCACAATCCCAATTTCCTACGATTCGCTACTAGTATTTACCATCTTTTACCTTCCAGTTTTCCCACGACATATACATCTCTCACACACCGCATTTCCTCATCTTTCATATGTATGCTCGTCTATGGTACTTATGACGCCCACATGCACTTATATACCATGCTATACAATTGAGAGTCATAGGCTTGAAATTTGGGTAGTTACCCTCAATACAGGCATGAAGACAGCTTATTAGCAGCACAGACAAAGCCAGTCATTACCTTCCATTGAAAATGCCACAGCCAACACAAATGGAGAAAAATCAGGCACGTTCCCTCTTTTTTAGGGGATTTACCCCAACACTGCTGAAAACTCGAATACCCACCACGAGCTCAGCCAGGAGCGAAGTCCACTTCGACTTATTGGTACCAATAAAGGAAACACCCACAACAGCTTCCACGAAGGAACTGCCGCGCGTCTAAATCGCCTAGTGTTTGATAGCATATGGACCATAGAGGGCCAACAAACGAGCGACAGAGAAATCCTCACTCCCTTAACGGGTTAATCAAGGAAACTCCTACTATGGACCTGATGGTGGTGGCTAAGCCTCCTCCTCCATCGGCTACTGGAAAAGGGATGATACTGGCACTATCCCCGCGTTGATGTAGCAAAAATGCTAACTCACAGAAGGCAATTGTACCAGTATGGGCTGTCTGGTTTCCGTACCGGGCCATACTTTCGGTGAACACTTGTGTGCGCACATTCTCCGGTGTCTAGGTAAGGATGCAATTTCGCATGGATACGTAGATGGTTACCGGATTTTTTGAAAACCATTTCCTATTCATAACACATGTTAACTGTGTTCTACATCGTATAGTGGGAGGATGCATGATGAGAGGCAATTGCAGCGGTAAATGGTCGTTACACCATAAGAACAAATGAGCTTACCCCAGAAGGCCTGAATTAGAACGTGATTTTTATATTGGTTTTCCCTCGTGCTTCCCAGAAAGCCCTATATCTATTCTCACTATAATGTATTTTTTCCGAAGGAAAATCAGCAGAGTGTTGTATACAATAGTTAGTTATATCGAACACACTCGAGATAGTGGACTTCAGTAATTAAGGCTGCATACGCTCCTTTAGCACCAGAGAGAGTAATTATCGATTGGGTGTCGTACTATAACGTTTAATTCAACTGATTATTTATTTAGTGAGTTCCTAACTATCGCTTTGCTACAAAAGGTTTTTAAATTAAGCCAGATTTTACTAAACTCCACTTAACATATATACGTAAGCTGTTTTCTCATGGTTTGATGTGGCTATATGACTATGTATATGAAGCACGCACCTGGTTTTTAATTCCCATCTGACCGGCACCGAGAAACAGGAGGCAACAAGTTTCTCAGGATACATGTGGTCAACACTCCATAAGATAATTTATTGTGGACCACTCTTTATGTATGACATTAATAAACCGTATACATAAAGATTAAGCTCACAACAGATCAGAACTTTAGCCAACAGTGGAAAAATGTGGCAACACCAAGCAGAACACCCCTTCGTACCTTTTGAGTGTAGCAGGTGATATCGCCTCCAGGAAGGAATGTGTCTACTGTTTTTCGCCGTTCGTGGGCATTCATTACAGAAGCTCCACGAATCATTTACCCACATATCGGAAGGCTCACTGAGCCACTGCAAACCCCATTGCGGATGGAGCCCCGTCCTAGTTAAAGATATACACGGATCATCTCTGGCCATACTCTGCTGATTTGGTCTTCCAGCTGGCAAAAGGATCGACCTGGCTTTCGTCTTGTGTCATGCAGCACAATAGTTCGATTAGATGATGTTCTGATGAGGAGCATGACCAAGATCTCCAAGTACTACCCTCGGGCCCCTTTAGTCAGATATTTGATGCTCTCATAAGAATTTATGTGAGGTCCTAACCATTTAGTGTACCATCCTGTGGGACCACCTCTGGACGTGGCTCGTGTCTTCACCATTCTATGGATCTATCCTGCCCTACTCCTGCATCAGCCTTTCTCCAGACACCTGGTGACACCTACCTGGACCTTAATTGGAGTCCATCTTCCTAGCTCTTCTAGCTGGTGTCTGTGCAGCACACGGCAGTCACTCTGGATATTAGCTGGTGGTCATAATAATGTGACTGTATTTACCTGATGGCAGATATAATGATCAGTGTTAGTGTTTGCCCTGTGCCCTAGGCTTGGTCCTTCGGTGCCTGTCATAACTATCGTGATCGCTCAGTGAGACACTAGTGAGACAAGACACTTGTTCGCACCAAATGTATTCATTTTCCACACATTTTTTCTTGCTAGAGTATGTGTCGATAAAGACATATTATAGACTGGTGATCGGAGCCTGACGCTCTAGGACTGGTGTTTTCAACCAGGACTTCCAAATTCCTGCCCAGCTGGGGTCCAGAATATTTGACATTAAACAGCGCGTTATTTGATGAACAAATACTCTGGTGGTGCCGTTCATGGGTAAATGTTACAATCTGACAGCACTCATTAAGTTAAATCGTGGGAGACTCGACATGAGTAAGCGCATTGATTATTTGTACGTCTTTGCTCATACTGTGACATTGTGGACCTTGACAAGCTTTAATGCAGTCCTACTTCGACTGGGGCCTTGTCAGCCCAGACACTTTGCATGTATGGCTCGTGTGGTGAGTGGTTGCAGAAAAATGATTATGGGTATAATCCTTCATGGCCTGGTGGCCTAACACAGCAAGCATTCTCCCACAGCGGTTTCTGATTTAACTCACAAGCTGGTTATCAAACCCCAAAACACCCGCGCGTACTCATTCACATTCTGTGTCATTGACATCTGTAAGTCTGTTAATGATAAATTCATAAGATTAGCATGAAAATGAGACTTCCCATAAATATTAGTTGACTTCACAGCCTATGAGAAGGTTGGGGGCTGTGGAAAGCGTTCACAGGCTGAAGCCGAGGCTAAACAGGAGGTAAATGGTGCAGGGGTTTGGGCCAAACTGCCCAGATGGGAACACAGCTGAAGACTGTCCAGACAGCTTGGGAAGCTCGCATTGCATCTCGCAAACGATCTGTTAGCGCATGTGCATGCCAGAAAGATTATCAATGCAGGGCGGTAACCTTATTGCAGACTAGGATAGAGCATTTTCAATACCAAAACATCCAGAGCACCACATGAAAGCTTGCCCCTGCTGTTTCCTTAGTTGAAGTACCTCCAAGTTAGGCCAATATAGTCAAACAATGCCTGAAACCTTGAAAAAAATCAATCTTAAATTAAAACTGCTCCATTGGCTCAAATTGCTTCACTTGATGTGTTGTGTGCAAATCATACGCGTTTGGGGCGTCTGAAACTGCTTTCATTCAGAGATTTGGCCATTGGGAGTTTGTGAAGCTAGGATGAGCAGTAATAAAAAATATGTATAACATGATTATCATTATGCGCAAGCTTCAGGCCTTAATTATCACCACTGTGTCAAGTTGAAGTAATTACCATGCGCATACCAATAACATCCAGTCAACGTGCCAAGTTGAAGTAATTCATACCATACCATAAAATACCATACCATACCATACAATAAAATACCATACCATACCAGAAAATACCATATCATATCATATCATATCATATCATATCATATCATATCATAAAATACCATATCATATCATATCATATCATATCATATCATATCATATCATATCATAAAGAAGCTTATACGCATACAAATTACATAAAATAACCATCGACCATATACCATGACCATAACCATTACCATATACCATATAATATCAACTCTATATCCATACCATACTATAGCATAAAATACATAGCCATATTGGTAATTCATAAAAATATCCATACCATACATACCATAAAATATAAAATACATACCATACCACAAAATACACATACCAGCCTACCATAAACATAACATACTGTAACCATAGTACCATACAAATACCAGGTCCAAATACCTATACAAGACCCATAAGCGTATTATTCCATACCATACCATACCATAAAAATGACCATTTCACCATACCCGCATAACTATACCATACTCATACCATAAACATACCATGACCATATCCATTATCCATAAAAATACCATTACCGATAAACCATATACCTAATACCATAACAAATCTATCCATCACCATAACCCAAACATACCTATAAACCGGAATACCAATACCATACCATACATACCATAATTCTGACCCATTTCCAGTACCATAAATACACGACCATACCATATCCATAATCATAAATATACCATACCATACTATACCATAAAATACCATACCATAAATTATAAAATACCATACCATAAAATACCATACCATACCATACCATAAAATATAAAATACCATACCATACCATAAAATACCATACCATACCATACCATACCATAAAATACCATACCATACCATAAAATACCATACCATACCATAAAATACCATACTATACCATAAAATACCATACCATACCATACCATTACCATGATTACCGATAAAATACCTAACTCATGAACTATTGATAAAATACCATTGCTAACGATAACCAATACCTGTTACCATACCATCAAAAAAGTACTAATAAAGGTGAACGCATACCATACCATGAATGTACCCCATACCAAAGTAATAGCACATTACTAGTGACACCATAAATAAGCCTATACCATAGTAACAATATAAATACAATACTTAAAACTCCAAAACAGTGACTTCATCTGTGATAAATAGTACCCTAACCATCACCAAGGTAATATCAAGTTATACATTAGCATTAACTGTGTACGTCAGATCGACACTTTTATGACATACGCTGACTCTCTATAAAATTTGGGCAGATTTGACAAGATCCGTCTGTCGCAGTTGGCATGAATGCGTGAGTGCAAATTAGCGTGTCATTATGTCGCGAATCGTCACACTGCTGCAGTGACCGAAATCAAGGATATTACTTGACGACTGCGCCTTAACGTCGCGCAACCCATCAACAAAGTTTAGATCGACCCAAAAGCCAATAACTGAGCAGAAATAGCGGTGGTACGTGCCGAAAAACGACTTGTTGGCAGGGTGGCAGTTTTTTTCCATGAGATGCGAACAAGCAAGTGTGGCAGCGGTAACCCATATCTTATATCAAGGAAATTCCGTGTCAATCACAACCCGCCAGTAAAGCACTTGACATCTGCGGGTCTTTAGTAACCCTGTCTTTCTACAATTCAGTAAGAGACCTTCTCCCAAACAATCTGACAAAGGTCTGTTTTACACATTTTAGCCTTCCTGCTACTGCTCGGGTTTCCCCTATTTTTAATTTACCAACAAATCGACAGTTCCAAATCATTACATAAATACTTTATCGTAAATGATGTGACTGTGTAGTGATTGTTGGGCATCTAATAATTTTTGGAAATAGTCTACTGCAAAGACCCACCAACCAAACAGCCTGAGTGCACTTTAGCGTCCATGTGCTGGGTCATTATCAATGAGATGGAGTCAGGGAGGGCGCTCAAAGTGGGCAGGGTCTATCAATACAAGATTGTGGGGCTTATTGCGGGAAACAAGTTCTTTGTGTTCGTAGCCGTAGCTGCCGAAGGTACATAATTGCTTATAACTGAGCGTTTTACCAATTGAGCTAATTGTTGGTTACCTAAGAAACTCCAAATAGCATACGCAGCCTAATGACAAATAAATTAAATAAACAGATGCTCTCTAAGTGCTATTAAACACATAGCAACGTATAGCCCTCCAGTGCATCCTGACTTGGTAGTACCACGTAAGTCCACGTGTATTTCGAGGGTTTTCATAGTAAGCTGCTCGTGCTTGCGAGATCGGTGCGCAATCGATACAGGCTCCTTGGCATGCGCAAAGGCATCACAGTGTTTATATTGATGGACATATGCGATGGGTGGTCTTAACAAATAAATGAGGGACTGGGGACAACCCCACTGCCTCTGATAGGCCCCTCCTATCACGAGTTTTACCTGGCTGCTCAGGGGCGATACCGACAATGATCAAGAAGGTGGTTCACCCAGGGCGAGGCTTTACAACCAATTATGCACTGCACTACCCGGTTGTTGGCCTTGACACACCTATATCTGAATTCCCCAAATGCGGGATCTCGACTGCATAGACATTCATGGTGAGGTGGGGTGGGAACCTAGTCGATTCTGCCGAGCTAGTTCAGCTGGAGGAATGTTACTGGGACAGGGCTCGTCCCTATCTGTGTGACCGGATGGTGGTGTTGCTGGTTGCGGCATATCCCTGAACTGAGAGTACGACTGAGGTGCCCCTTGAGCAAGGCACCTAACCCCCAACTCGTTCTCCTCTCCGGGCGCCGTGGGACTAGGGCTGGCGCCGCATACCGCTCCGTGTAACGTTGTTGCTGCTGAAATGCCCCACCACTAGTGTGGTGTGTTACCAAGCCTAGAGTGTACTGTTTTGGTGTTGTTTTGGATGGTGGTATTGCTTCAAGACCAAGCCATCAAAAGATCCGTACTGTGGACAACAAGGGAATTCAAAAACCTTTTACAATATTACCAGTAAACAACATGCTACATGCAGGCATATGAGGGCTGCAGGACTGCAGCAATAGCCCCAGACGTCACCTTGTCACCTTCTACTGTGAACATACAGTTAGGCAAGCTGAAGCTAATGCAGTAAGCTAAGTGGATCGGGATTTAGGGCGCTGGCCCATCGGCGAGGTCGAGCACCTCATGGGTAATGTAGGTCTGAACATGATTTACGTACCGTCCGGAGCTGAGGATAGTGATGAGCACTGCAGTAGAGTCAGGGCGAGTGGCCGTGTACTAGCGCGTCCGTAAAAACCAACTTTTAGATCCAATGTTAGGCGGCTTATGCAATGAAGAATAGGCGCACCCTGAGCCAAATTCACCTCTCTTGAATACGACCCACACTGCTGGAGCAGCGTGACTGATTCCCTCACACTCTCGCAGCCCATGTAACTTCCCTTGGTACTTAGCGTCTAGCCGTGTGTTTCTTGTATTCATGTCTGAGCCCTAAGACGGACACTTGCTGGTGTCCGTGCACATTGTTGGACATAATGGATGGTGTTGTAATAGTCCCGGTTCATGATCATTAGAAAAATCACTCTCGCTGGCCTCGTTATTGGCCGCAGCCTGAACACGGTCGGGTGCCTTGCTTTCGCTCTCCACCGTTGTTTCATTTTCACTAGTATCAATTTTTATAATCTCTGTTTGAAAGTTTAAGCACCCTTTGGAGGGAGGATGGAGGGCCCTATATCATTTGATAGACTTTTGAATTGAAATATGACATGAATTGTGGTTCCAAGCTAACAGGTATCCACAGTTCACAACACACCAGAAGTGGTGATGAAGCTCGCTTCCTCTCCACCCAGATCTTTCAAGTCTCCCCAACGTTTGGTTCTCGGTGAGATTCCAGTCCTTTTCCAAACCTGTACATCTACTGTATATATACAGTTTCTTTG
>JAMWET010001424.1:5000-67117 GCA_024036415.1 Prochilodus magdalenae | reverse complement strand
TATAAGTGCACACACAGCCCTTTTAGACTGATAGAACCCTAGTTTTAGAACTGGTTCTGTTCAGGCTTCTTAGAATCTTGCTGCTATGCAGGGAACCAGCCCGCTTTTGCACCAGTTTAATTGGAACCAAGGAATGGCAAAGGATACTGGATCAGTTTTAACAGGGGGCGCTGCACAGCGGTAGTAAACAGTAGTACCAAGATGGCGGAGCGGATAGATTACCTGTGAGCGTTTGGGCTGTTATTGTTCTTCAGCAGACCACTAGAACCCTGAACAGGTTCCGTTCAGGCTTTGTAGAACCTTGCTGCTATGCCAGGACCCAGACGGCGTTTCTACCAGTTTTTATTGGAACCAAGGAACATCAAAGGATGCTGCATCAGTGTCAACAGGGGGCGCTGCACAGTGGTACTAAACTGTAGTACCAAGATGGCGGAGTGCACAGACGACCTGTGAGTGTTTGGGCTCTTATTCCAGATGTTTGTTTACATCCAGAAACCAAACACGGATCAACTACTGGAGATTAGAAGAGGTTCTCCAGCAGACCACTGGGTGGCGCCATTGTTGCCTTCTTGGTCCTAAACACACCCACAGATGTCACCATCATTCGTGCTGAGGAACCAAGGCCACTATTCTTTGGTTCCAGCTGAGAATGAACATTCCGGGTTCTGACTGTATTTATGTTTGCTGGGCCAAACGGTTCAAAATGAGGTGCACAAGCCGGAACAGAACCCTCAGTGGTGGAAGAGGCCTAACAGGGCTTCATGTGAGCAGCATTAGAGTCAAAGATCATTCCATTCACAGTTGTTGCAGTACTGCTTTGAAGATGGCTCAGCCAATCAGATTTCAGGACCAGAACAGTCCGTTTTCTAACGGATGGATTTGTTTGGGTTATGTTACAGCATGAGCTCTGCTTAAATTAATGAACACCCTGTAAACTCTTACACTGTTCGGCTGCAGATACACCTGAGGCAGTTCCACGGGACGAGGTACGCCGCCATCAACCCAGCTATGGTTAGCGCGGAGGAGCTTGAAGTCCAGCAGAGCAGCCTCAACAACTGCAGAGAGAGCGATGATGAGTCATGAGACGGCCCACTGCGAGAGCATCACGAGAGAGGGTCGGCCTGAGGCCTCATAGCTTCCTGCGATGGAGTCGGTTAAATCGATGGACTATAAGAGCTTATTTTTACTTTACAGAAACAATATTTTGATATTGTATCATGAGTGTAAATAATTTTTGATTGGTCGAAGCCAATTTCACAGGATGCCGTTTTTGAACTTGCTGCCTTATGTGTTCTGGATATCTTGCGTCTGATGGGGTTTGCACTTCTTGATCTTTTTTTCCCCCCTCCGTTTCAGCTTTTTTTGAGAGAGAGTTTCTTTTTGGAAGGTTTTGTAACTCACGCACTGATTAAAGGTATGACTTACAGATCTCACAGCGTTTTGGGAAATATGTGACCTGATTCAGTTGAGTCATATGCAGTTTTACGACTCAACTGACTCATCAGCTGTCGAGCGATTCCTTAAAGCCCCTCAGGCACAGGACTAAACCTGCCTTCGGTCCCATCAGCCCGTCCAGTTACAAGGGGCAGTCTGCCTTTGTTGCCCCAGGCAGAAGTTGTCCAGAACTCCTACCCAAGTTCTCAGAGTTCAACCCCCCCTCCCTTCTTTCCAACTTCTCATACAGGTTAGTGGCACAGTCCATACCCACAGATCAGCTATAGAATTATTCAGAACTCCCACTTTTCCTTTTAATAACCAATAACAGTGAACCACAATCATCATGCATCATTTGTATAGAAATATGAAATACAGATATCTGAAATATTTCCGATATCTCGCAACAAGTTGTTTATTTGGCCCTGTATTCTAAGATGGTCCAGTTATTTCTCTTATTAAATAACAAAATAATAATAATAATAACAATAATAATACATTTACACATATGTGTGTTAAAGCTGGAATCGGGGCATTTGTATGAACTGTAACCTGAGCTGAATATTGCAGGTACATATGGAATAACACACACACCAGCCACTTTATTAGGTCCATGTATCTACACTCACAGTCCACCTTATCAGCTCCACTGACCATACAGGACACTCTGTAGGTGTACAGGTCCAGACTGTAGTCCATCTGTTTCTCTGTATACTGTATTACCCTGTTCTTCAATGGTCAGGACCCCCACAGGACCACCACAGAGCAGGTATTATGGGTGGTGGATCATTGTCAGCATTGCAGTGACACTGACGTGGTGGTGGTGTGCTGGTGTGAGTGGATCAGACACAGCAGTGCTGCTGGACTGAGAATCGACCACCAACTGAAACTGTCCAGCACGACAGCGTCCTGTGGGCAGGACAGGGTAGTCCAGTATAGAGGATGACCAACACTGCACTGTGCAGCAGCAGATGAGCTATCGTCTCTGACTGTCCATCTACAAGGTGGACCAGCAGGGTAGGAGTGTCTAATAGAGTGGACAGCGAGTGGACACTCTTGATGGTCTAATGTGGTCAGAATATCCTGAATTCAGCTTTAAATGGACAATAAAACTGTTCGGCAAAGAATTAAAATTCGAATTAAAAAAATCTAAATCCGCATGTCCTAAATCCCAATTCAGGGTAAGTCTCGTGATGCTTCTCTTCAGCTGTATGATTGAAGCCATGCATGGTGTAGAAATAGGAGAAATAAACATGAGAGCTTTTCAGTGTGCTCAAAGGAAAGGCCTGGCATGCAGCTACTCTGAATACAGGAGTAGATTTCTCAATAGTGCAGGCAGTACAGTGCTGACACGAACACCTCAAAATGACCCAATATCCATCCAACCACTGAGATGAGTGTCTGATGATGACCGTATGAGCATGCCATCACTGTGATACACAGAAATGTAAATTGTGCTAAATTAAATTATATAAATATTTAAATTAGAATAATTTTATAATGCTGTTACACCGTATATGTGTATGTCACAACTTCACAGTGTCTGCCAGAATATCATAATCCAGGTGTTCTGGATGAAAGTCGTCTTGGAAACGTTCTAGCATTGTGCTGCTCTGCTGCGCCTGGACTGGACCGTGTATTGTGCTATAGCCCAGTTTCTCACAGTTGTGGTGAACGTCTTTTCCTTCATAGATTCCCAAGACTCCGCTGTTGGTTGATTGCCTCTGGGTGCAGCTGTTTGTGCCGCTATTCTTTTGACAGTGAGTGTGTATGCAAAAGAGTTCTTCATATAAAAACTCTCCCGTAGATTCGCTGGTGGTTGTAGACATGATGACCCTTGGTTCCCATCATCACCACAGTAAAGAACATCGGAACCTTCTAATTTCTTTACACTGAGACGACGGTGTCCTCCCTTCAGGCATCATGAATTCTGAAGAACCCACGTTCACATAGTAGTGCATTTCTTGGTAGACTGCGGGTCTGCGTTGGCTTGCTGTCGTACACTCTCTGTTGGATACAGGAAAGCAGAAAAGGTTCATATATCCAAAATGGCAACAGACGTTTAATAAATAATACTGAATTGATATACGGAGCACTGTGGGGCAGTGTGTAGCGCTGCTGCCTCACAGCAAGAAGGGCCTGGGTCCGATTCCTGGGCGTTCTGGGGAGCTATCTGTGTGCATGCTCTCCCTGTGTCCGTGTTGGTTTCCTCCCAAGGTCCAAAGACTTACAGGTGAACTGGAGATGCTGAATTGCCCCTCCTAGGTGTGAATCTGTGTGTCTGACCTGCGATGGTTTCCTGCCTTCCTGCCCAATGAGAGCAGGGACAGGCTCCACAGAAAGGACCCCAGGAATCAAACCCAGACCATTCCTGCTTACTGAAACGGCCGCACTGGTAGATAACAGTGGTTAGAATGTGTTTACCCAGTGACCGTTTTTACTTTCCCACCTGCCAGATCCAGTCTGGAGATGCCCAGCAGCCCTTCGTATAAGGCTTTAATGGGGTTTTCTCCAGCGGTCAACACACCATGCAGCCAGATCAGCAGCATACGATGGCCGTGCTCCTTATAGCTTTTAGTACCTTAGAAAAGTCAGACACAGACATCGTTACTCTTTCTCTGTACACATGACAACACACGTTATTAATACTGAACAGCCACAACGTTAAAACCACCTCCTTGTATCTACACTCACTGTCCATCTTATCAGCTCCACTGACCATATAGGACACTCTGTAGATGTACAGTTCCAGGCTGTAGTCCATCTGTTTCTCTGTATACCGTATTACCCTGTTCTTCAATGGACCCCCACTGGACCACCACAGAGCAGGTGTTATGTGGGGGGTGGATCATTCTCAGCATTGACGTGGTGCTGGTGTAAGTGGATCAGACACAGCAGTGCTGCTGGAGTGTTGAGACACTGTGTCCACTTACTGTCCACTCTAGTAGACAATCCTACCTTGCTGGTCCACCTTGTAGATGGACAGTCAGAGATGATAGATCATCTGCTGCTGCACAGTGCAGTGTTGGTCATCCTCTAGTCCTTCATCAGTGGGCACAGGACACCACAGGAAGCTGTTGGGCTGGATTGTTTGGTTGGTGGACGATTCTCAGTCCAGCAGTGACACTGAGGTGTCCAGCAGCACTGCTGTGTCTGATCCACTCACACCAGCACCACACACACTAACACACCACCACCACGTCAGTGTCACTGCGATTTTTGACATTCCACGACTCTGCTAGGTGCCAATTTAACCCAATAGTAGTTTTTGTATATTTTCATACTCAAACAGTTTACAATAAATATTTAAGGGCCCCCAATAACCCGTGGTACAGTCTCCCCTGCTTAGCCTTGTAGCTCCAGTGGAAGCCAGAGAAGAAGTAACCTTCAGACACCTAACTCATCAGGGTGTAAGGTACAGTCTTTACAGGACTGTCCACCACACATCTTAAGATGCTGTACCTGTCCACTGATGCTCTATGGCTCGTACGTGGGCGTCTGAGAACCTCCAGTGCTGAGCCAGTCTCTTCCACTCTCCAGGCTTCAGGTATTTAGTGGCTAGCTTCCATAAGATAGAGCGGATGTGCTGCGTGTCCACGTTATGGTCCTGCCTGAACGTCAGGGGCCGCCCCACAAGCGAGTCGCAGTCACTGTTCACGTTGTCCTAAAAAAGAGAGGGTCACTCACTGCTTTCGGACCATGCTGAGGACTCTTTTTCGAGGACAGGGTGTAGTTTGAACACGGTCCTACCTGTTCCCATTTGTAAAATCGATCCGCTTTGATAATCATGTCCACCACGTTGACGTGATTGCCCCTGGCTGCAATGTCCAGTGATGTTTTTCCCTGCTGCAGGGGGTGAAATAATGAAATAGTGAATTTAGTTATTTAAGCAGCTGCAGTGTTTGAGCTTTAATCTCCTGCAGTGCTGCGCTGCGCTGGTACCTTGTCGAGCAGCCTGAGGTTAACTCCAGCGATCAGGATCATTTCAGCTATACTGTGCCGTCCATGCTCTGCTGCTATGTGCAGGGCGGTCTGAAGCCGCTGTGGGGAAATAAGAAAATCTCAGTACGTGATTTGGGAAAGGCTTTAAAGTGTAACTCCACATACTTTTCAAAATTTAGCATGATTACATAG
Organism: Prochilodus magdalenae; assembly: GCA_024036415.1. Lineage (NCBI taxonomy): Eukaryota > Metazoa > Chordata > Actinopteri > Characiformes > Prochilodontidae > Prochilodus > Prochilodus magdalenae. The sequence continues at coordinate 61,549 of JAMWET010001424.1, read as the reverse complement.
TTAGATCGCTGCCTGCCGAGCCAGATCTGTTTATAGTGATGGTGAATGGAACCATGGATGATTTTATAATCATCAACATTCCCCTCACCACCACTGTAAAGAGATCTGGGTCTGTAAGCTTCTCTACAATGAACCACTTCACATCAAACCACTCCATAACTATGTTCTCCATCTCAGACTGAATGGCAGAATTCCTCTTTGAGTTGTTATACACTACACTGCCAAAAGGATAAGCTCATCTGTCTTCACACACATATGAACTTGAGTGACATCCCGTTTTTAATCCATAGAGTGTAATATGGTTCCATCCTTTAACAGCTCCAGCTCTTCTGGGAAGTCTTTTCACAAGGGTTAGGAATGTGTTTATGGGAATTTCTGGCCATTCTTCCAGAAGCACATTGGTGAGGTCACACACTGATGTTGGACGAGAAGGCCTGGCTCTCAGTCTCCGCTCTAATTCATCCCAAAGGTGTTCTATTGGGTTAAGGTCAGGACTCTGTGCAGGCCAGTCCAGTTCCTCCACACCAGAATCGCTCATCCATGTCTTTATGGAGCTTGCTCTGTGCACTGGTGTGCGGTCATGTTGGGACAGGAAGGGGTCGTCCTCAAACTGTCCCCACAAAGTTGGGAGCATGGAGTTGCCCAGAGTCTCTTGGTCTGCTGAGGCATTAAGAGTTCCTCTCACTGGAACTAAGGGGCGGAGCCCAACTTCTGAACACCACCCCCACACCATAATCCCCCTCTCCACCAAACTTTACGCTCGGCACAGTGCGGTCAGACCAGTACCATTCTCCTGGTATAATCCCACTGACAGTGCACTGTGGAATATTTAGTAGGGAGGAAATTTCACGACTGGACTTGTAGCACAGGTGCTATCACAGTACCAGCTGGAGTTCACTGAGCTCCTGAGAGCGACCCATTCTCTCACTAACGTCTGTAGGAGCAGTCTGCATGTCTAGGTCCTCGGTTTTATACACCTGTGGCCATGGAAGTGATCAGAACACCTGAGTTCAATGATTTGGATGGGGGAGTGAATACTTTTGGCAATATGGTGTATTTTATAATGCTCAACTGAAGAGTGGTACAAAAAAGAGGTTTGGGCATGTACTCACACTGTCAAAAATGTCCAGGTCACATCCAGCATCAATGAGTATTTTTACCATCTCAGTGCAGTTGTTGAACACAGCCGAGTGGAGCGCCGAGGTATGATTCTGGGAGGGAATGACAAAAAGACACTCCATGTGAAACGGGTCCAGCATTCTGCAGTTAAATGACTATCTAGTGCCGGTTTAACACGCCATCAGTGGCTTATCTAATAGACTGAATAAATCTCTGTGTGTGTAAATGCTATGACTTTGAGAATCTCTGGCAACCTGCTGGACTTCAGTACAGTGTGGGGAAACAAGTACTCAGCTTCAGACTATTATTCCCCACTCCACCACACTGCCTCTATGAATTCCGGTGGGTAGTGTTCTCCTGGATTCATCCATAAGAGATCCAGATTGTCAACAACTTCATGGTTGAACTGTTGTTGTCCCAGACACTTCCAAATCCCTATAATACCGTTTACAGCTGTCTGGGCAAAGACGGGGCAAAGCTGGCAATCCGAGCTCCTCAGCTTCACTGCCAGTATTTGTCTATGGAGACTGCATAGCCATCTTACTCACCTGTTAGTAATGAGTGTGATTAACACCTGAACTCAATAGGAGGGTGTGCACATAGGCTGTATTCGAAATGCCACACCCCTACACACTGCACACTACAGTAGTATGTACTGCACACTGTATACGCCCCCTGTGTGTGGTATACAGTACATTATCAAGTTCTGACCTACAGTGTAGTATACTAATACAGTCACATGACCAGTTACCTCACATTTACCTCAGAGCTGTTATTACTGTATCCACTGTTTAGAGCTAGCTGCTGCTAACACTGCTCAGTTCAGCTGAAATACGGTTAGCCTAGCTGTTAGCTCCCCTCGGCTATTTCCCTCTAAAACTGACCATCTAAAGCGAGTTCATCTTTTATTAATCTTCACACCTGTATATTTAACTTTCTGAGGCTCATTCTGATGAACACACACCCCACTACCATCACTACATTCACATTTACCTCAGAGCTGTCATTACTGTATCCACTGTTTCGAGCTAGCTGCTGCTAACGCTGCTCAGTTCACCTGAGAAACGGTTAGCCTAGCTGTTAGCTTCCCTCGGCTATTTCCCTCTAAAACTGACCATCTAAAGCGAGTTCATCTTTTATTAATCTTCACACCTGTATATTTAACTTCCTGAGGCTCATTCTGATGAACACACACCCCTTCATTGAGTCAAAACAACAGCACTACAGTGCTCCAACGGGAACCCTGCATTCGCACTTACAGTGTCCACCGAGTCCAGGCTGACACCGGCCTCCACGAGTAGCCTGGCTATTCTGTCAAAGCTGTGCTGGGCAGCAAAGTGAAGGGCAGTCATATTTCTCTGAGGTGGGAAAGGAACAGCGTTACTGACCTTTAACAACTTATAGACATGAGACAATTATGGCAATAACTTGTTTCTATTTATGACACACGACTGAAAGAAATAAATCTGCTTTTTTTATGAACTTAAATAATTTTTTGCTCGTTTATCTTGCTCTATAATGCTGACAGAACAGAGGACAATCTTAATTATTGCTTCCAAATGGAGTTTGCATAAATCCACATTTAGTGGTGTTCGGCTCAATCCTCTATCCTCTGTACATCATCCTGAGGTTACACGCATTGGCATTTCAGATCAAACTGACGGCCTCAGTGTGTTTTCACATACATTAGTCAGTTCGTTGACATTGCAGTGAGCCTCCAGCAGCAGCCTGACACATTCGTAATGTCCTCCGTCCACAGCCACGTGCAGAGCTGTCATACCATCCTGAAGGAAGTGACATGTTTACTGAACCCAAAGGACCGTGACCTTTTCAGTGATACCATACAAAAGCAACGACTGTGAGTGTTGATGAAGCTTCCTTCTTACTATGTTCCTCTCACTAGTGTTCTCCCCCGTCTCCAGGATCTTCTGGAGAACTTCCGTGTGGCCGTGCTTTGCTGCCAGGTGCAGTGCCGTGTTCTCCTCCTACAACCATGAAAAACAAAGTGCAAAACAAATGAACATTTCAGGAAATAAAATTACAAAAAACTAGAATTAACGTAAAATAAATGAATACATTTTTAAAAATTACATTTCAGAAAACAAAATTACAAACAATATTTTTACAAATGAAAAAAAATTACATTGAAGAAAACAAAACAACAAAAATAAAAACAAAATTAAAAACAAAAAAATTACGTAAAACTAAAAAAAAAAAACATTCAAGAAAACAAAATTCCAAAAATAAAAACCAATTCACAAAATAAAAAATATAACATTTCAGAAAATAAAATTCCAAACAAAAAAAAAAAAAAAAAAAATCATTTACAAAAGAAAAAAAAAAATCAGAAAACAGAATTACAAAAAAAAAAATCACTCATTTACAAGACATGAAATACTTCTGTACAAGTACAGAAACATTTTACAAACTGCAAATTCCGGCGGACCCTTGTTAATCAAACGCGGTGTCTCACAAATGGACAAAACATGTTTTAGCGTTGTCCCACTCCCTCTACCACCACGGAACAGTGTAATTGACAAAGTTCTGCAACAAGCACTGCCTGTTTGTTAGACCCGCCTTTTCTGTCAGAATCCAGTTTGTAAAAGTGTTCTGTTACTGGTAAAAGTGTTTCACGTGTTGTAATTTTGTTTTCTGAAATGTTAATTTGTTTAACACTCTCAGCGACCAGGGGACGTCTTTGATGTTAAATATGTGGTAAATGATAAAGGGGCTCTCATTGCTGACTCTGCTGTACGATATACATGATCCAGTAAAATCAGACATACATTTGCATATTGTACAATACTACATTTTACAAGACAAAAATATTAGTTAGGCAAAAACACTGAGGAGACCTGACAAGAGGAATATGATCAGTTCACCGGACTAAAATCAGCCCCCTGTGACTGAACCCTAGTACTGATACCAGACAGCCTGTAACACCTCCACCAGCACCAATAACAGCTGGGACTGGACTGGGCATGTACTGGACAAGTTTCTGGATGTAGCCACGTCAGTGTTCAGACACTCTCACATCAAAGAATTGGTCAGGTGGTCCAGATGTGGTCCTGGGATTTCCCTGGCATAATTCCGAGGAGAATTCCCTGTAGACTGGGATTTTATCCACTGCTGGTAGACTCGTATGACCGTACGCTTCCATACACCTGCAGATTCAGCTACTTCCTTCACACTATGGTCTTTGGCCACGCCCACATGCAGTCCCTCCTTTTAGCCAATCATTAACATCTGCTCTGGAGCCATTTTCCACACATGGAACGAGACATTCCCTGCACCTCTTGTAGCACCTCTTCCCAATCTATGGATCTCGTCACTCACACCCCACAGGTATTTATAACCTACTGAGGTTTTTGTCTGTTAGCGCGAGTGCTACTGATCTTATCGGGTGACCTGTCCTGGAAGTCTGAGGAGCGTAGCGTCAGTAAATAAAGGAAGTGGGATATCTTACAGACCCGATTGCTGAAAAACAGCACCTTCTTCTTTGCACCGAATGGTCTCGCCTTCCAAGTAGACTCCTTCAGGTACAGCCCGATTCCTCACTCTACGACATGTCCTGAGACGTGGGATGTCATGAGAGCCCCCACGCAGCTCTAGCCACAGGGAATTTTGATCAAGAGGTGTCTCTGCACCCTGTGCGTTCAGAGCCTGACTCATAAAGCATGACTCAGAAGGCCTGCTGCTAATGACCTCCTTTTAGGTGGGTTTGCTTCTCACTTCATTTTCCGATCTGCAGGAGGCTAATTAGTGACAGAGAGAGGACAGAGAATGCGTCAGTACCTCTCGATCTTACCTTGTCCTTCAGGTCGTGAGCGCATCCCATGCCAATGAGGAACTCGGTTACCTCCAGCTGTCCATGCTCTGCTGCCAGGTGGAACGCTGTCTTACCTGACTGACAAGCAGGACCAGAGAGCCACAGGTTAGAGCTTATATAACATCACCGCCCCAACAAATCTCCATGTTCTCCAATGTTCTGGTGTATCACATTCTATAGAAGGCTTACGGGGGTTATCCAGGCGTGTCCTGCATGTGACTGCCTCATGGGTTACAGTGGTTATTCATTTATTCATTCATTTATTCATTCATCTTCCAAGCTGCTCATCCCTCTGGGCTGCAGAGGGTTCTGGCCTGAAGAGATTTACTTGCACAGCAAAATGTAGCTGTCAATCATTCTGTAATATTTAGGTTTTTATACACTCACTGTCAAAAAACTAGCTGCATAAATACCTGCACCCACAAGGAGTCAGCTGACTGGAATGAAACCTGGTGGGGAGGTTTGACTTTGTGAGACATGCTAATGACTCAAGTTTCACCCACGGCTGCACATGTGATGTAAGCAGGGACGGGTCTTATCTCTGTACCTGACTGACCCAACAGCCACGACTGTGGACATCCAGTGAGCAGTGGTGTCCTCCATGAGTCCTCCTGTTAGTGCAGCACCATTGGTAGACGGCTGCACCACGCAGGACTACATGCACACAGACCGTTTCCACGACTCTGGAACAAGCTAGCATTGCGATGTTTACTGTCTCAGTTATTTGCAAACCAGATGTTCTGCACATATGGATAGATTGATTAATTTGTTATCATTTCACAGGGTACAATGAGATAATCCATCCCAAGCAGCTGGAATATCCTCACACAGTTTCTGCAGATGGTGTGGTAGGGGTGGAGGTGGAGGAACACCAGGCCTTCTGTACGTGTGACAACAAACCATGCATCTTGGTGCTGACCACGGTGCCTCCGCACACGGATTCGTTGGGCGTCTCCACCAAGACTAAAGCGGGACTCGTCACTGAAGATGACCCGCTGCCATTCTGTGTTCTGTGACGTGGTGTTAAGGACAGTCGTGGTAACGGTCTGTGTGCATGTAGTCCTGCGTGGTGCAGCCGTCTGCCGATGGTGCTGCACTAACAGGATGACTCATGGAGGACACCACTGCTCGCTGGAGGTCTGTAATGGTGGCTGTTGGGTCAGTCAGGTGCAGAGATAAGACCCGTCCATGTTTACGTCACATGTGCAGCCGTGGGTGAAACTTGAATCATTGGCATGTCAAACATGTACACCAAGTTTTAATCCCTGTCCGTTGATTCCTTCCAGGTGCAGCTATTTGTGCAGCTATTCTATTGGCTGATGAGTGTATACAGATGTATAGTATAAAGAGCAGCTATGAACATTCATATGTACAAGAATCGGTGTGTTCAAATACAGGGGTCACACAACACTGTGGATAGATGACAACCCCAGAATGAAGACTCTCTGAGATTATGTAACAGCTCGACGTGATGCTTTAGGCAAGCAGTTTGTACAGCGCTTGGGCAACGCTGTGTAAATTTGTTTTTCACCTGAACCGTGGCTTGTAAATTAAAATTCCATTAAATCTCATAAATGAGGTGGAGCAGCATCACTGGGACGATGCACACTTGACTGGCTGTCTTCAGACGCTCCACAGAGTACAAAGGTCTCCCAGATACTCTCTCAAACAATGATAATGGCACAGCGAGGCTGGGTAGGAATGTGTGTTCCTCCAGTTTCTCTGGGTGTGCTTCAGTCGACTGAGTCAACAAACGCCTTCCTCATGCCTCAAGAAAGTTAAACTGGAGTTTTACCACAGAGTCGCTATTCTGTTTGTCCTTGTAGAAGGTCTTGCCAAAGAAATTCTTTATCTGTGCCACATGGAGTTTAAACGTAGTGCTCGATAATTAGACTCTCAGCTCTCGTTTATGAAAATGCTCGATATTCTGTCTTCCACCTACACAGCTGTCAACAACGAGAGGGTCTGCAGGAGCTTCAGAATGTTGAGGCTTATTTATATATGTATACTTATATATATATATATATCAGAATACATGGAATATAGAATGTTACCTCATAAAAACCCAAACAAAGCTGTTTAAAATGTGTTTCTCTCTTGCTTGTGTAATAACTCTTGATTTAATTAAATATTATATATATATATATATATATATATATATTTATTTAAAGTTCAGTTGTCATACAGTTCAGCATGTGGTCATGTAAACGTATGGCGTATAAAGTTTAATCATGCAGCTGACATTTAATGGTCTTCATGCATTTGACAGCTCTAAATTCCCCATACAGGCTGTTGTGCACTATTAGACTTAGACCCACTCTTAGTCCCATTTCACACCTTGCCCCTAACACGTAGCCTTACCCCTTGGCCTTCCAGACCGAGATTTTTCAGAGGCACACTCCAAACTAAGTGTTATAAGAAACTTCCCAGAATGCCCTGCGATGCATTGGCATAAGCAACAAAAGGACCCATGACTACCTTCCCTGTTAAAGCCGCTGTACTGTAAGATCACCACTGTACAAGTGTTTTATGGTTATATACCTCATAACAAACGTATCAATCGTTAGTACCTAGCGGAATTTCCCGTTCCACCTTAAATGGTGCACAGTTACCTTCTGGTACCTGAGGTTGCTGCACCATTTAAGGTGGAACGGGAAATTTGATCAAGTAGCTGGTGATTAAAAAGCTCAGCTCAGCTTCATATCACTGAGGAATTCTGGGTGGAGATAATAAATAACGGTCATCCGCCTCTGTGAAGGTATATGGTGCCCTAAATGTGTTTAAGCAGTGAGGAGCTGAACTCCACCCTCCTCTGCTGTCACTACAGACTGGCAGGGTCGCCTACAGAGCACCGCTAGCAGCCTGGTAATGAAGTCATGTAGGTTTTTGTTGTTCTCGAAGTGGTTCCCAATTTCGACCACTATCCAATACAGGACATGGATAAACGCACTACTTACACAAGCTGGCAGAGTAACAAAGAGAACAAAAAGGATCGTCACCTTGTCAGTCCTGTTCAGTCGCACATCCTCCAGATCCTCCATGATGAACTCCAGAATCTGGATATGACCCCTCTGGGCAGCGCAGTGCAGAAGATTCAGCCCCTTCTGAGAAAGCAGGATGAGTGCCAGTCAGTGTGTGGTCAATTTAAACCTGGCATTTCGTGAACAAGGAAGTCTTCAAGGAGTATTCAACAACATGGTGCTGAATATAAAATGGTTGGCATGTGTAGGCAACAGTTTAAACTAATCTAGTCTAATGTAATCTAATATATATGAACGTGCGTTTCACCCCAGCCACCGCTCGCCAGTCTCTCTGTAGGTCATCTGAGGTCATCTTACGGTGGGTAAGGGACATTGGAATGAGGTGGCGCTCAGCAGAGGGTTTGGCCCTCTGCCAGTCTGTAGCTGTGTTGTCCTGTGTGTTGGCTGCTGGACCTTGTTCTTATGAACCAGACACTCACTGTATCTGCCAGTAAAGCTAGAACCCAACCTTCGGTTCCTCACTAAGAACCTGCTGTACATGTGGAGATGCTGATTTAAGAAGAAGCTGGAGTGCTCTCTTCGTTATTTCCAGAGCTGAACATTAGAGGAAGGCAGGTTCAGGTAAAGGTGAGCACCACAAGCTCTGCCAATGAAGACGACCTGAACACGGAAATGAAGCAGCATGTGGGGCTTAACCTTTAACTGTTCATGTTTTACGCTTGGCTTTCAGCTGTACAGAGAGTACAGTGCAGAGAGAGAATTCGTGTAATTTGCATTTTTTAGCAGCTGAGAGTAAATAAGGCTCGCCCCCTACTTCCGCCCCCATGCTGTTCGGATCACAGCGAGTGCCTGACTTTGTTTTCACAGATGAGTCTGGCTCTACATGAGACTAGGATCTGCAGGATTTTGGGGTGGCCAACCCGGCAGCCAGCAGCAGCGCATTCGGAACACCTTATCAAAAAACACTGTTGCCTGTGTTTATAGTTTTGTGACCCCATAATGGATTAGGGCCGAACCGGAATATCCGGGCCTGTAGGTATAAGGATATTCGTTCATTGGGTAGGTATTCGTTTTTTTGGGGGGATTTGGATATTTATTTGTTTCCCCACTTTCTTCTATACAGACCACCTGCAAAATATGCTCCACTGTGCTTACTCGGAACGCCACGCGGTTCAGGTATTCCTTGTTTATCCAGCTCCACTTTGGGTTAAAATGGGTTCAGTTATTTCACTCCAATCTGGTTGTTAACCCATCCAGCTCCAAACCTCTACTGACTTTGCATATGTTAGCAGCTGAGAGTAAACAAGGCTCGCCCCCTACTCCCGCCCCACCATGCTGTTCAGATCAGCGAGTGCCTTACTTTGTTTTCGCTGTTGAGTTTGGCTCCAGATGAGACCAGGATCTGCAGGATTCTGAGGTGGCCGAACCAGGCAGCCAGCAGCAGCGCATTCATCCCAAACTGCAAAACATACCAACATTTATAGAATCATGCAGCTCATATTCAGCCAGAAATCAGGAACTGGACTAACTGCATGTGAACGCTAATGCCCACCATGCAGCAGGACCGACTAGGTACCCGTTTACTTTCAGCTCGTATGAGTAATCACATTGAGCTCTTCCTTATCTAGTGCCTTTGTTCTGACTGTGTTTGTGCACTGCTCACATAATAGACAGGACCAGATGTGATGAATGGAGTCACTCTTTGTCAGATGGTTGGCCAGGTGACTCAACAAGAGGACTATGAAATATTAATCTGCTTGAGTGCAGTACAGAGCGTTGGGGATCAGTGCTGTATGTCTTAACAACACTGATTAGCTTATAGCAGGTGATGCTAATACTGATTCATTTGCCGGAGCCCTGGAAGGCACAGCGGACTGCGTACTGAGTACATGTAGTAGCAGAGCTGAGAATAATTCAATTTCAATTCATTGTTGCCTCTGTTTACAGTGACCCCTATAGTGCATTAGGGCCAAACCGGAATTTTTGTATTTGGGCAGATATTAGTTTTCAGATTCGGATATTGTCTTTTTCCCCCCTCTTTCCTCCATAAAGACCACCTACTCCACTGTGCTCACTCGGAACGCCACACAGTTCAGGGTTTCCTTGTTTATTCAGCTCTGCTGTGGGTTACAAAGGGTTCGGCTCTTTCACTCCAATCTGCTTGTGAACACGTCCAGGTCCAAACCTCTACTAAGGGTCTGAGGTTGGTGTGTTCACCATGCTGCAGTTCAGTGTTCACTACTGTTTAAATCGAGTCCAGAAAGCGACTCAGTTATCATTCTAGATCTTTCTCTGAGCCGAGAAGGAGAGTGTACAGCTGATAAGCTGAGTTACAGCTCTTACACCAATGAAGGAACAAAGTTTGTTGGCAGTGGGATCTAATGTTAGCTAGTTAGCGCACCTAGCTAACGTTAGCCCTAACTGACTAACACTAAACTGGCACTTTGTGGAGACTCTTGACTAGACTGTTGGGTTTACAGAGTGTTTCCTGCTATGAACCCACATCTTCACGTTCCGGTTGTTAGCTGTTGTACGTGCTGTTCAGCTAATGCTAATATGGCTAGCCTTAGCTAGACAGCTGGCTATCTTCACCAGCCTCTTCTGACTGACAAGCCTGAGAACTGGAACACGGAGACGTGGCTTCACAGCAAGAAACCCTAAAACCCTCACAGACTATAGTGAGTATCTGCAAAGGGCCAGTTTGGTTTTGCCAGTAGGTCCTAACGTCAGCTAGTTTAGCTAGCTAGCTAACATAAGGAGCCCACTGGCACCAAACTGTGTTTTTCTTCATTGGTGTAGGAACTGTAAATCTCTCTAACACCTTCAGACGTCTCCTCTTCTTTCTCTCATCACAAGGAAAGAGCTGGAATGATAACCGAGTAGTTTACCAAGCAGATTTGTGTTAAATGATGCTCCCCCAACCAACGAAGCTTCGAATATTCGCTTCTGAACGGTTCCGAATCAGTGAAGAATTCGGATCCGCCCAACGAAACAGTCTGCACTGATACCTCAGCCAACATCTTATATACAGTCAATATACAGTCAACACACTTCTGTACATAATAATACAGAAACTGCTGTTTATTTAACATACTGGGGGAAAAAATTAAACCATAAATAAAACATAAAATGTGACTTTTTATATTTGTACTGTTTATAACTTAGTAAAAAAACGGTGTACTAACATTTTGCAGAAATATTCATATAAATATAAATATGCATATAAACATAAATCTCTATAGAGGATGATTTAGCTGATTTTCACACATTACTTAGTCCATTTTTTTCACAGGGCTGTAGCTACACTGATACCTCTGGACTAATCCTGTTCACTTTGGACATTATGCACATGTATGTACAGTCACCTCACGGTATACATATCATTCATAGTGGAATTCGACTTCCATAAACGGTCCTCCTGTACATTCTGCATATTTCACACATCCATTCACTCATTCATAACTTATATATTTATATTATATTGTAACTGTTACTGTTTCACTCATTTTCACTGCACATATCTTAACTCTCTATATTCTATATTGTATATTACTGCTCGTTGTTATTGTTTACCGTTTCTTCTTGGAAAGTGTTGCACTAAATTACGTGGCATGCAAGTACGATGACAATGAAAGGATTCTATTCTATTCTATACATACGCTGTCCACATCATCCACCTCGGTGTCGTAGTCCAGCAGCAGCCGCACAGCCTCCTCGCTGCCCGTCCCCGCAGCCCAGTGCAGCGCCTTGCGATCCACCTGCAGGCAGAGAGGGAAGGCGCATACTGAAACCGCTTTGTTGATCCAGGAGATGCGTAAACATTGACCGAGGGATGAACTTGTCACAGTGTAATGACAACATTTCACACCCAGCACGCATTGTTAAAAGCCAGACGGTAACGCGTGCCAAACCCCCAAGCCTGTTTGCTGTGGTGTCAGACAGAGACTGTTATACAGGGTAAAATATGGATCACATCCCAATTGGCCAATATGATAATATATACCATGATCGTTTATGTCCCCATATAACACAACATGCTTTTTTTTTAATACAGTGACATACCAGGGGACAGCTTTGGGAACGCCCACACCTGTATAAGTGGTGAGGTGTTATTTTGTGAGTGAGGCAGAACACTGGCCAGCATGCTCATGGCAACGGGACGTGGATTATTGGAGTCTGAATGAGGCATGACGGTGTCTCCCAGATAGATGGGACATTCCATATAACACTCCTCGATCCACAGGATCACGTGTGTACCGGGAATACTTCATAGAAGGCATTACCACCCACAGTTGGCACCGCAGTGGACGCCCACGGGTCCTTAACGATTATGACCAGCGGCGTCTGCCTAGAACTGTCCGTGTGACAGTTCTAGAGGCCCCACACGCACATCCCGCAGGTCAGTGCAGCGTTCTTTAGCTTCCATGGGATGTGAAAGCAGAACACCCACCACAGTGGCTCCGTTAACACCACCACACCGCACACAGCACCTCACCTCAAACTCATGCGGTCGCCCAAACTGGACCCTAGAGGACTGGGAATATGTGGCGTGGTCTGATGATTCACAGTACCGGTAGTTCCTGGCTGATGGTTGGGTTTGTGTGTGGCGCATGAAGCCAAGGACCCCAGTTGTCAACAAGGCAAGGTGGTGGTCCCGCCTCAACACATCATCAATCGGTGCCCACAACGTTTCACTGCATGGTGACCATTTGCAGCCCTTCGTGGACGTCATGCACGTCATGTTGTCATGTCAAGTTGTCTGGAACTGGTTTGAGGAGCATTCAGGAGTGTTCACCCGACATGCGACCAATCAAAGTCTTCCACCATCATGCCTCCTTTAATCTCTGATAACACTGGCCAGCGTTCAGCCTCGCTCACAAGACAACACCTCACAACACCTGGTTTTATATATATATATATACACACACACACACACACACACACACACACACACACACACACACACACACACACACACACACACACACACACACATATATATATATATACATATACTGTATATAAAACCATATACAACCTTTAAAAAACTTTTATTTAAAAAATAAATATTGTAAATTGCGCGTGTCATGAAAACCATATGGTTTGGCAATAAGTGGTGAAAGACAAGGGTTTCTGGTTCCTCGCTGCATGGCTGATCAAAACAAGGCATTCCAAACGTAGGACCTGGCACACATGCCAGACTGAAACATAACTTCCTGTGAGCCAGCTTCCTTTCATTTCCGCACGCTACTGAAAGCTCAGCGCCGTCCACAACAGCCCACTAAAAAGGGAATTCCACTGATCTTTCAAAAACGCTGCACAGCTCAGGCACTGAGATGTAAACAGAAGGACTGAGAGTGGGTTTAGTGTGAGACGGTCCAGATGTTCTTCACAGTGGTGGTGATGGGAACCAGGGGTCTCCGTCGCTGTTTAATCCGTGCAGGAGATCCATAATGTGGGGAACACTACAGGCAGCTAAGAACCTTAACCTGCTGCTTTAAAATAGTCCACCTTCATAACGGTGAGAGGAAACACGGACGAGTCGTCCTGAGTGTAATCGCTGTCTATGACGGTCCTTCTGGGCTGAGCACAGGTGGTTCTGGTTCTGGATAGTGAGATATACGCCCTCGAAGCAGGAAGTACAGTCTGCACGTGAAGTTGTTAAGGCTCTGTCCACCGACTTCTGCTTACAGACTTCGGATCGCCCACCTCCAGATACGTAATCACTCGGCTCTCAAAGAAGTGGAACAGGGGGCCCGTTTTTAATGGGTTCTGTAGAGCCTGGGAACCAGCACCGGCACAGGCACCGGCACTTGGCTGATAAAAAAGAGGTAACAGGAATTTAAGCTCTGTGCAGAGAACCCCCCCTCTGCAAACACACACATGGGGGCAGTGAGCACACTTGCCTGGAGCAGTGGACAGTTGGGGGTCAGGTACTCTGCTCAAGGTCGCCCTTTTCGGTCGTGTCCCGCAGCTCAGGGGGTCCAACAAGCAACCCGAGTGGTCTCAGGGCTGGTTCCCTAACCTGCAGGCCATGATTGCCCTAAATCAAAGCGGGTCATGCGGGTCACAGGCTTACCTTGTTTTTGACTTTGACGTTCACTCCCTTCTCGATGAGGGCCAACATGCTGGTCGTGTCGTTCCTTTTCGCAGCCTCGTGGAACTCCTTCTCGGAACGCAGCACTGCAAAAGACAGGACACTGATGCTCATCTGGATTCATGCAGGTTCTCACTCGCGGGTCCTTTAAGCCCTCTCCGGCTCCGCCGCTCTTCATAGCCATGTCAGATACACTCCTCCTCGTCAGCGCGGTACTGGAGGTCTAGGCCAGTCCGTATCCATCTCTGCCTCACTCACACACCAGGGTTCTTTAGTGAAGACAACCGCTCTACTTCCAACCCGTGACGTCTGGAACGTGTGGAACAATTTTATGCCTAAGTGGTTCTCTACATGGTGAACGGTTCTTCAGATCGCAGGGCTTGGCGATAGGGCACAAATATTATATCACTTACTACATCGGAACCGACAAAACAGAACCGGTACTGCCATACATAGAGCTACTAGGCTAATAACAGCATACGTCTGCATCTAGAACGACTTATATTCAAGGCATTCTCTATTAATCTGGAGAACCATTCTACCATGAACTGGTTCTATACAGAACTTAGTACCTTGAATCTAGAGCATTATTTCTATTTTTGACTGTAAAGAAATTAGTACCCAAAAACACCACTGCATGTTTAAACTGTTCCTTGCATGTTGAAATGGTTCTTCAGATTTGATGGAGAACATGTTGCTTATGGTTCTATATAGCATCAAAATGGGTTCTGCTGTTGGTTGTTATCTTGCTAATAGCAGAACCCTTTTTGGTGCCATATAAAATAGTGGGGTTTTTTTGTTTTTTTTAGGTTCTATTCATACCAAACACGTTCTCTGAAATATGCTTCCATACAGAACCTTTTTTGAAAATGGTTCTATATAGCACCAAATGTGCTCTGCTACTGTTTCGATATCAAACCTGTAACATTATTAACAGAACACATTTTAGAGCTATGTAGAACCATGTACAACACGTTCTCTATCAGTCCAAAGAATTATTTAACCAAGAAATGGTTCTATACAGAACTTAGTACCTTGAATCTAGAGCAATATTTCCAAAATGCTTTGACTGTGAAGTCAACTAGTACCCAAAAACACCACAGCATGATCAAACTGCTCTTTGCATGTTAAAATGGTTCTTCAGATTTAATGGAGAACATGTTGCTTATGGTTCTATACAGCACCAAAATGGGTTCTGCTGTTGGTTGACATCTTACTAATATCAGAACCCTTTTTGGTGCCATATAAAATAGTGTTTTTTTTTGTTGTTGTTTTTTAGGTTCTATTCATACCGAACACGTTCTATGAAAAATGTGCTTCCATACAGAACCTTTTTTGAAAATGGTTCTATATAGCACCAAATGTGCTCTGCTACTGTTTCGATATCAGACCTGTAACATTAACAGAACACTTTTTAGAGCCACATAGAACCATGTACAACACATTCTCTATAGGTCCAAAGAATAATTTCACCAAGAAATGGTTCTATACAGAACTTAGTACCTTGAATCTAGAGCGATATTTCTAAAATGCTTTGACTGTGAAGTCAACTAGTACCCAAAAACACCACACCATGATCAAACTGCTCTTTGCATGTTGAAATGGTTCTTCAGATTGGTGGAGAACATGTTGTTTATGGTTCTATTAGCACCAAAATAGGTTCTGCTGTTACAAGCTTGACATCTTACTAAAATCTTTTTTTTTTTTTTAGTTCTATACATATCAAACATGTTCTCCGGAGAATGTGCT
Source organism: Prochilodus magdalenae (assembly GCA_024036415.1). Taxonomy (NCBI): domain Eukaryota; kingdom Metazoa; phylum Chordata; class Actinopteri; order Characiformes; family Prochilodontidae; genus Prochilodus; species Prochilodus magdalenae. Next base: position 45,774 of record JAMWET010001424.1, on the reverse strand, counting down.
TCTATACAGAACCTTTTTTTATATAATTGTTCTATATATATTATTCTATTGTTTCAATAGCAAGGTTGTAACATTAGCAGAACACATTTTCTCTTTCTCTACATGTTCTCTATCAGTCTAAAGAACACTTTTACCAAGAAATGGTTCTGTACAGAACTTAGTAGTACATAGAAGTAGAACATAGAAGCTATACAATGCATCTGTAATGCTTAGGTGGTTAAGCATGAAATATTGCTGTTCTAGTATCTACTAGAACCCATATATCTTTTTTTAAAGCTCTCTCTCTCTCTCTCTCTCTCTCTCTCTCTATATTTATATATTTATATATATATATAAACACGTTCTCCGTTAATCTGAAGAATGTCCTTCTATACAGAACCTTTTTGAAAATGGTTCTATACATGCAGTGGTACGGTCTGTGCTACTACTGGTCCTAATTTGGTACTACTTTACTTTACAGTCCAAGCATTATAGAAATATAGCATTCGTTTCTATGTGCTACATTCCATGTAGAACCAATTTTAGCTATATAGAACCATATATAACAAGTTCTCCATCAGTCTGAAGAATAACTTATGTTCTGGTTATATTTATATATGGTTCTATATCCACCAAAATAGGTTCTGCTGTTGTTAGAAGCCTGGCACTACACTAATAGCAGAATCCTTTTTGGTCCTATATAGAACCATTTTCCATAAGGTTCTATATAGACCCATATCCAACATGTTCTCTATTAATCTGAAAAATGTGCTTCTATATAGAACCTTTTTGAAAACGATTAAATACAGAAACAAAAAAATATTGAGCTATTGTTATGATATCAGGCTATATAGAACCATATACAACATGTTCTCCATCAATTTGAGGAACAAATTTACCATGAAATGGTTCTATGCAGAACTTAGTACATACAAGCTAGGGCAATCTTTATTTTTATGATGATGGAGAACATACTGTATATGATTCTGTGTAGCACCAAGTTCGACTTCAAGACAATTACAGAACCCTTTTTGGTTCCATATAAAATAATATTTTAAAAAGGTTCTATATCAAAGCACATCCATTCATCTGAAGAACCCTTTCACCATAACATGGTTCTATGCAGAACTTAATACCTAAAAGCTAAAGCAAAGACATTACTGCATGCTCACATGGTTCTTTGCATGGTCAAACGGCTCTACAGATTGATGGAGAACGTGCTGTGTATGGTTCTACATAGCATCAAAATAGGTTCTGCCGCTGTCAGAGGCTTGAAAGGGTAACAATAACAGAACCCTTTTTGATGGTATATAAACCCCTTTTCAAAAAGGTTCTACATAGAGGCATATCCATTCATTTGGAGAACCACTTCACCATGAAATGGTTCCTCACAGAATGTAGTACACAGAAGCTAGCACTATTTCAAAAAGGTTCTATATAAAAGCAGATGTTGCCCATCAATCTAGAAGGCTGTCCATCAATCTAGAACCTTTCTACCATGTGGTTTTAAAGGTGCTTGTCTAAAATATCCATATAAAACCATTGCTTTTATTTAATTACCCTTGAAGAAGAACCACAGAACGTTTGGACAAGAACCGGTTATGTATATGCCACCTGATCCATCCATGGCGGAGGGATACAGGGTGCAGCGTGTTACGAGACAAAATAGTCCTCCAAGCAAACTTATTTATAGACTGTAACGTTCATTAGATAAACAACGTGAACGAAGTGGATCGAGTCAGAACTGTTTACAGAGGCGGGGAACGGAACCAGACGTCCTGATGCCCAAGACACCGTTTATAACAGTTCTGAGAAGTCCACTTCATGGCGGAGGGATACACAACAGCATGTTGTGAGGGAAAATAGTCCCCGAAAGAAAACTTATTATTTTTTATTTATGACTATTTTACCATCATAAACATTCAATATATACACTCCGTAGATCCGTGTAGGTTCGGTGGTGGTTCTAGATAGTAAATAAAATATCAATGTGTGTGTTGTAGACATGGAGACCTCTGGTTCCCATCACTACCACTGTAAAGAACATCGGAACCGTTTCACAGCAAACCCTATATAGAACCCAAACACCTCGACACTCAGTACAGTCACCAAATTAGACTTAATATAGTACAACAAAGCTCGAACCTGTCATATTTCTTTTCATAACATTTTATTAGAACATTATTATGTTTTTGGCGTTATTTATGCGGTGCTTATTTGCTAGCTTCTTGTTCGAATTCCCGGTTCCACCTTAAATGGTGCAGCAGTTACATTCTGGCGCCTCACTGCTGCACCATTTAAGGTGGAACCATTTAAGACAGCTTCCCTGGAGCACATGTAATTAATTCCAGCTCCTACCGTATTAATCCAGCTCACCTCCCCTTAAGGTCTGGGGCGCCAGAATGTAACTGCTGCACCATTTAAGGTGGAACGGGGAAATCGAAGAGGAAGCCAACTTGAGCCTCGCACCGTTTCCTCACATTCCGCCTTCCCGGCTCTCCTCTATGTTATCGGCTACATCTGTGAATATTTCCCCATTCCAGTCATGTTACTCACAGACATCATCCTCCGACACCAGACCGTCCTCCATTCTCGCGGCGAACCGAGCCACACAGGGCTACACGGAACCTCCCAGCATCCGGACTGAAGTGAGACCGTCCGAGCTGCCCCGGCGGGACCGCAGCCCTCAAGCCTGGCGCTTCAACCACCGCACATCCGGGTCTTCCTGAACCAGCCCCGCCCACCTACCCCCAACCCCATCCGCTCTGTTGTATGGGCAGAGTAAACAAAAACGGTTTTTAGCCTGAAAAAATAAAACGTGACCGCACAAATGTGCTCCATTAAGTGCTACCGCACTTTATCTAGAACCGGAGGGGTCGTTTTGCCAGATCATGCAGTTCTAGGACACTTGTGGAATTCTGCCGCCTGTGGATTTCTAGAACACTGGTACATGGCACTTCTAGACCACGGGCTAGCTCATACAATCCTAGAACACATTAGCTAGAACTGGAGAGCACTGGACTAGGGCAGTTTTTCTTAGGTCACGCAGTTCTAGGACACTTGTAGAATTCTGTAGCCTATGGAATTCTGGAACACTTTCAGGGGTATATGGCATTTCTAGAACACAGACTAGTGCATACAATTCTAGAACACCTTAGCTAGAACTGAAGGGCACTGGGCTGGAGCAGTTTTGCCAGGCCATGCAGTTCTAGAACACTTGTAAAATTCTGCAGCCTATGGAATTCTGGAACACTTTCACTGGTACATGGCAATTCTAGAACACAGGCTAGTGCATACAATTCTAGAACACATTAGCTAGAACTGAAGAGCACTGGGCTGGAGCAGTTTTGCCAGGCCATGCAGTTCTAGAACACTTGTAGAATTCTGCAGCCTATGGAATTCTGGAACACTTTCACTGGTACATGGCAATTCTAGAACACAGGCAATTCTATGCAATTCTAGAACGCCTTAGCTAGAACTGGAGGGCACTGGACTAGGGCAGTTTTGCCAGGTCATGCAGTTCTAGAACACTTGTGGAGTTCTGACGCCTGTGAAATTGTGAAACACTTTCACTGGTACATGGCATTTCTAGAACACTGGCTAGTGCATGCAATTCTAGAACACATTAGCTAGAACTGGAGGGCACTGGACTAGGGCAGTTTTGCCAGGTCATGCAGTTCTAGAACACTTGTAGAATTCTGTAGCCTGTAGAATTCTGGAACGCTTTCACTAGTACACGATGTTTCTAGAACACTGGCTAGTGCAAACAATTCTAGAACACATTAGCTAGAACTGAAGAGCACTGAGCCAGGACAGTTTTTCCAGGTCATGCAATTCTAAAACACTAGTAGAATTCTGCAGCCTATGGAATTCTGGAACACTTTCACTGGTACATGGCAATTCTAGAACACAGGCAATTCTATGCAATTCTAGAACACCTTAGCTAGAACTGGAGGGCCCTGGGCTAGGGCAGTTTTGCCAGGTCATGCAGTTCTAGAACACTTGTGGAGTTCTGCTGCCTGTGAAATTCTGGAACACTTTCACTGGTACATGGCGTTTCTAGAACACTGGCTAGTGCATGCAATTCTAGAACACATTAGCTAGAACTGAAGAGCACTGGGCCAGGACAGTTTTTCCAGGTCATGCAACTCTAAAACACTTGTAGAATTCTGTAGCCTATGGAATTCTGGAACACTTTCACTGGTACATGGCAATTCTAGAACACAGGCTAGTGCATTCAATTCTAGAACACCTTAGCTAGAACTGGAGGGCCCTGGGCTAGGGCAGTTTTGTCAGGTCATGCAGTTCTAGAACACTTGTAGAATTCTGTAGCCTGTAAATTCTGGAACGCTTTCACTAGTACACAATGTTTCTAGAACACTGGCTAGTGCAAACAATTCTAGAACACATTAGCTAGAACTGAAGAGCACTGAGCCAGGACAGCTTTTCCAGGTCATGCAATTCTAAAACACTAGTAGAATTCTGCAGCCTATGGAATTCTGGAACACTTTCACTAGTACATGGCATTTCTAGAACACAGGCTAGTGCATGCAATTCTAGAACGCCTTAGCTAGAACTGGAGGGCCCTGGGCAAGAGCAGTTTTGCCAGGCCATGCAGTTCTCTAGATTGTAGAGGGACTGTATAGAACTCTATGATGCTCCAGCTAAGGTGTAGCCTTCTAGAACGTTTTAGGTGGTGCCTAGAAATCTAGAACACTTTATCTTGTGCTTAGAATTATATATCCTTTAGCATGGTTGTGGAAACCTTGGAACACTTTAGCTAAGGTCTAAAATTACGGGACTAGCTAGTGCACCAAATTCTAGAACAATTTTGAATTTTAGAAAGCATTTACTAGACCATAGAGTACCTCTATAAGATTCTGTAATGCTCCAGCTAAGGTGTAGATTCTAGAACACTTTAGCTAGTGCCTAGAATTCTAGAATAATCTTGACTAGTCAATACAATTATAAAACAATTAGGTCTTGAAGTTGTAGAACAAATTGTAAGTGTAGAATTCTAGAATGTAGACTAGAGTGTGGAATTCTAGTAGACTTCTGTAGATTTATAGTAGAACAGTTTTTTAAAAATGTGAAAAGTAACTCTATAGAATTCTAGAACACCCTAGCTGAGGTGTATAATTCTGGAGCACTTTATCTACTGCACAGAATTCTAGTGGACAGAATTCCAGAGGAGTTTTACTAGGTCATGCAACTCTAAGAAGATTTGATGTATGAATTAGCTCAGGTATTGTATAGAATAGACGTGGACCAATTGGAACACAGCCCAGGTTTACTGTCAGGGCTCTTTTGATGCTGCTGGGAATTTTAATGGGAGTAAATGGGAATCTCACTGTGGAATACAGGCCAAAATCCAGACCCTATCCTCATCCTAACTCAGCGATACAGAAATGTGGATCCAGCCTGACGGACTATAGCAGGAGAGGAGAAATACAGCACCCAGTAGGCTCTTCTTCCTCAGTACAGCGGAGGACGGCCACCTGCGTGGTAATGGTCTCGGTAAGGACCTTCAAATAAATGCCACAAGAGGGAGCTGTTTCAGATTCCTGGCCAGCATGGAGTGAAAAGACTTAGGACCGGATCTGAAAGGCCCAAATCCAGCTTTTCCATGTAAGCCTGCAGCTGCTTGAGGAAGTCAGCCAAAATAAAGCTTCAGCTTCAGTTTTATGGTGGGTGTTTATTGTCTGGGGGCTCCAGCAGGTCCGTTTACATTATGGAATTAGTACTGAAAGACTCACTGAACACAGGCCTTATGGGGCACGTGGGTGCTGAAGCATGTAAAGAGATTCCCTGCAGAGGCAGAGAGGACACGGCTGAGTGCTCCCAGGGGAATGATCCGGTCAGTGGTGGAGCCTGAGCATGGAAAGGTAATACTGTATAGTACGTACATGGCATTTCTGGAACACTAGCCAGTGTATACGATTCTAGAACACTTTAGATAGGGCACGGAATTCTGAAACACTTTGGCTAGTGCATGGAACGCTAACTAATTAATAGAAACCTAGAACACTTTAGGTAGGACTCTGGAACACCATGGCTAGTACATGGAATTCTAGAACACATTAGCTGAGAGTATAGAATTATGAGCCTTCGGATAGTCCCATTGAATTACAGAACATGCTAGCTAGTACATAGAGGTATATAAAAATACTTTTTGATTATTAGGAATCTAGAACACTTTAGTGTATAGGATTCTGGAAAACATTCACTAGGCCTTAAACAGTTTAGTTAAAGCTGAGATTTGGAAAGCCTGACTAGTGCATGCAGTTTAACAATCGTTTAGCTAAGCCTTGCAATTCTAGAACACTTAGCAAATCTGTAGAACCCTAGAACACTTTAGCTAAGGTTTAGAAAAATGGGACACCCTTTAGCTAGAGCAAGGAATTCTAGAACAATTTTAACTAGCCCAAAGAATTCTAGAACAATTGGGTCTTGAAATTCTAGAACAATATGTTAAACATGTAGAACTCTAGAACACTGACTACAGTGTGTAATCTGTGTAAGACTAAATATTCTAGAAATCTACAGCTGAAGTCTAGTAGAATTACACATTGTCTGATTAATTTTAGAAAACATTTACTAGAGTGTAGGATGACTATAGACTTCCAGAACACCAGCTAAAGTGTAAAATTCTGGAACACTTTGGGTAGTGTATAGGAATCTGGAAAAATGTTAGACCTGTTAGTTAATGCTTAGCTTTATAAAAGAGTTTTAACTGATAGGACTCTAGAACACTATAGCTAGGGTATAGAATTCCAAAACACTGGCTAGTGCATAGAGTTCTAAAATAGTTTTGGTAGATCTTGCAATTCTAGAACACTTTGCAAATCTGTAGAAACCTAGAACACTTTAGCTAAGGTCTAGAAATATGGGACACCCTTTAGCTAGAGCATAGAATTCTAGAACAATTTTAACTGGTTCATAGAATTCTAGAACAATTTTAACTGGTTCATAGAATTCTAGAACAATTGGGTCTTGCAATTCTAGAACAATAAGTAAAACATGTAGAACTCTAGAACACTGACTACAATGTGTAATCTGTGTAAGACTAAATATTAGTCTAGTAGAATTACACATTGTCTGATTAATTTTAGAAAACATTTACTAGAATGTAGAATGACTATAGAATTCCTGAACACCAGCTAAAGTGTAGAATTCTGGAACACTTTGGGTAGTGTATAGAAATCTGGAAAAACGTTAGCTAGTGCAAAAAAAATCTCAAACACGTTAGATCATGCTTAGCTTTATAAAAGACTAAAAAGATCTAATACAAAGAACCCTAGAATACTACAGCTAGGGTGTAGAATTCCAAAACACTGGCTAGTGCATAGAGTTCTAAAATAGTTTTGGTAGATCTTGCAATTCTAGAACACTTTGCAAATCTGTAGAAACCTAGAACACTTTAGCTAAACTCCAGAAAAATTGGGCACCCTTTAGCTAGAGCAAGGAATTCTAGAACAACTTTAACTGGTCCATAGAATTCTAGAACAATTGGGTCTTTGCAATTCCAGAACAATATGTAAGTGTAGAATTCTACAGCGTGTAATCTATTAGAATAAAGGCTCTAGAAATCTACAGCTGAGGTCTAGAATTATACATTGTCTGAAGAATCTCAGAAAACTTTTACTTGATTGTAGAATAATTTTAGAATTCCAGAACACCAGCTAAAGTTTAGAATTCCAGAACAGTTTTGGTAGTGTATAGGAATCTGGAATGTTAGCTAGTGCAAAAAAAAAATCTCAAACACATTAGTTAATACTTATTTTAAAAGAACTAATACAAAGAACTTTAGAACACTATAGCTAGGGTATAGAATTCTGAAACACTGGCTAGTGCATAGAGTTCTAAAATAGTTTTGGTAGATCTTGCGATTCTGGAACACAAATTTGCACATCTGTAGAAACCTACAACACTAATTTTGGAGATTTAGATAATCTAGATAATACTCTAACACTGTAAATCATCAGGACAGAGCAGCTCATGGGAAAAAGTGAACCATGGTTCAGTATATGGACGTGTATCCTTTCTCACAGCAGCCTGTTAAGAGGAGTGAAGCTGGAGAACTCGCGGCCTGTGCAGAGGAGTAGACCAGCAGCGTTGCCAAGTGAACAAAACAGAGCTCTAAAACAGAAGGCTGCTGTTCCACCCTCCTCCTGCAGGGGGAGACAGTGGACTGCAATAGAACCAACAGTGTCTCAGTGCCTCCTGTCATACCGCGCAACAGATTTTATGTTTTATTCAGATTTCATAACATCTCGCCCCGCCCCCATTTTACAGTGCATGGAATCTAGGCTGCAAATACAGGTTCAGTGATTTCGTGATGTCTCAAACTCATTTACATGTATCTGCCTTTTCAGGATACAGCAGTTCAGCTCTGAGGGAAAGCTGGTCCTTTAAAGGCACAGTCACAAACAAGGTGTCTGTTTGAAAAGATGAAATGAGGGTGGAAAATCATAATAAAAGAATAAATCATCACTGATTTATGTAAATAAAACCACAAAACAAAGGTCATATATGGACATCAGAGGGAAAAATGCAATGCTTAGAATGGAAGTATAATGTAGCATATGGGCCCTTTAATAGAAATAGACCCTGAGCTCGGATTCTCATATATGAAAGTGTAGTTTAATACAAACCACTCGTGGTGTCTCTTAACATGTTCACACCATATGTACACACATGGTCAAAAGAATAGCTGCACCCAGAAGGAATCAGCCGACAGGAATGAAACTTGGTGGGTGGGTTTGCCATCATGAGACATGAGAATGATTCAAGTTTCACACTCGGCCGTGCATGTGTCGTAAGCAAGGACGGGCTTTATCCCTGTACCTGACTGACCCAACAGCCACCGTTACAGACATCCAGCGAGCAGTGGTCTCCTCCATCAGTCCTCCTGTTAGTGCAGCACCATCGGCAGACGGCTGCACCACGCAGGACTACGTGCACACAGACCGTTACCACGACTGTCCTTAACACCACGTCACCGTCACCAAAGACTGCAGTGGTGTCGTACCAGACTGTCATGGAGTGACTCAGAATGACAGCGGGTCATCTTCAGTGACGAGTCCCGCTTTAGTCTTGGTGGAGACGCCCAACGAATCCGTGTGTGGAGGCACCGTGGTCAGCACCAAGATGAACGGTTTGTTGTCACACGTCCAGAAGGCCTGGTGTCCCTCCACCTCCACCCCTACCGCACCATCTGCAGGAACTGTGTGAGGATGTTCAAGCTGCATGGGATGGATTATCACAGGACACCATTAGGAACCTCTACAGCTCCATACCGAGACGTCTGGCGTGTTGGGTTAGCAAACACGGCGGCCCGACGCCATACTGAGAGACAGACTTCTGTATGTGTAGCTCAATAAATATTGATCATATCAGTCTAAATGTATCATCAGTTATTGATCCTGGTCACCTTTATCCTCGTACCAACCCCACTGCCACCCCACACCTCCTTCTGGGTGCAGCTATTTTGATGATGAGTGTATTTCCTGTTTTTACAGAGTGATGTTTTTGCACGAGGAGCACACAGGACCAGTTTCCATAGCATTGCTCTCCTTTCTTTGGCCTCTGATATATTTATGAAAGGTCAGCCAGGCCATGTGTTGATAGCCCAGCTCTGAATGTATTTGCCTGGTCACTTGTCCGAAGTTGTGGGGCGTAAACAGAGGCCTGATGATCAGTTCCGCCCCCTCAGTGTTTCAGTTCCGTGTAATGTGGTGGGCAGAAAGAGCATGTGGTGACATCGTATGCTGGTGTACCTGCCCACATCCACCCATAGTTACTCATCACACACATAAACACACATGACAATCAGTTTACCTTCACAGATTCCACAGGCTTTTCTCAACAACCTGGTCTTATATATCACGTAGATCCTTAAAGGGCAAGTCAACCAACTTCCGTATTTGTCAGTCAAACCATGTGGTTTAGCGTAAAATGGTTCATTCTATAGAAACCTGCCTACTTATATCTCTGTACAGTGGGCGGTGGTGATGGTAACCAGGGGTCACCATGTCTACTACACACATATAGAAACTGTATCCACCACCAGTGGACCTACACCTGTCTACTAAACGTTTACACACTCATCCTCAGAAGAACAGCTGCACCCAGAAGGAGGTGTGGGATTGCAGTGGTAAGGGGAAGGAAGATAACGGTTACCAGGATCAATAACTGATGATAAATTTAGACTGATATGATCAATATTTATTGAGCTACACATACAGAAGTCTGTCTCTCAGTATGGCGCCGGGCCGCCGTGTTTGCTAACCCAACACGCCAGACGTCTCGGTATGGAGCTGTAGAGCTTCCTAATGGAGTCCTGTGATAATCCATCCCATGCAGCTTGAACATCCTCACACAGTTCCTGCAGATGGTGCGGTAGGGGCGGAGGTGGAGAGACACCAGGCCTTCTGGACGTGTGACGACAAACCGTTCATCTCGGTGCTGACCACGGTGCCTCCACACACGGATTCGTTGGGCGTCTCCACCAAGACTAAAGCGGGACTCAGCACTGAAGATGACCCGCTGCCATTCTGAGTCACTCCATGACAGTCTGGTACGACACCACTGCAGTCTTTGGTGACGGTGACGTGGTGTTAAGGACAGTCGTGGTAACGGTCTGTGTGCATGTAGTCCTGCGTGGTGCAGCACTAACAGGATGACTCATGGAGGACACCACTGCTCGCTGAGTGTCTGTAATGGTGGGTGTTGGGTCAGTCAGGTACAGAGATAAGACCCGTCCTTGCTTACGTCACATGTGCGCTTGAATCATTAGCATGTCTCACCAGGTCAGACCCACCCACCGAGTTTCATTTCTGTGGGTTGATTCCTTCTGGGTGCAGCTATTTATGCAGCCACTCTGGTGATGAGTGTAAATGAGCCACACAGAAGTCACTTACTGCCTCGGTTTCACATCCTCATCAGTGACCAGAGACGCTCTGCTTCTAGTAAACTCAGGAAAGCGATAGTCACTCTGAAATGAAAGTAGGGAACTTCTTAAGGAAGTGAACCAAGAGGCTGGTGTTTTCCTCTAGATGCTATCACAAGCAGTGTAACAGGGGTGCTTAAAAACATCTCTATGCACACAGAGTATGGAAGACAATTTTATTATTATCATTATTAATATTATTATTAATAATAATAATACACGCTGAGCAAGCAATGTGTTATTTCTTTCAGTAGGCATTTAGAAAATGTATTAGTCCAGTTAGTGAACGCAATCGACCAATATATTACAGAATACAATCCTAGATCTCCGTACAGCTTTATCAGTAAACATCCCAACGGGGTCTCTACTACATCTGAGATTAGCAAACAGCAAACGGACAAGAGTGTCAACATTATTAATAACTTAAATATTAAGCACTTCATTGGTAGACATGTTATTTACAAATACATATTTAAACAGGACAATGAACCGAGCGAAAACATTATACACAATTTATGAGCCACACAAAGCAACTGGAAAAAAAGGGCCCTGGAAAATTTCCAGACACGGCCTAGGTAAGTACACTCGAGCACCCTGCTTGGGGCCATACACCGTCATCTGTTCATATTTCCTTTAAAAAAAAAAAAGGTACCAGTATTAACATACAACATGGATTAAAGGAGCGGTATGTAATTTTTGAGTGCAACCATCTGAACGCTCTCACCCACCCATTATATTCCAAGAACATCCAGCGGCGCTCTGGCATCCCGATTTCGTTATCCTTCTCATTTTTGATAGCCTACTTACTTCTAACAGCGAATTGATTCTAAATCATTAATCGGAGAACTCTGTTAGGGCATGTGCTTATTTTGTAGTCACAGAAATTAAAAGACAACAACAACAACAGAGACTGGACACTGCGGTTAGCCTAGCTGACATCCTGACCATCCAGAAAGACATACAAGGGAATGAATTAATTAAGGAATTAATACAAAAGTGAATCAGTAAAAAATAATCAAAAATAAAAACTATTTACAAAATGTGGAAACAGCGCGCCGCTCCGCCTGAGCTGCACTCTACATTGCATAAAAATGACCTGCATGGAAGGAAGTCGCTAGTTCCTGTGTACTATTCATAAGCCGTGTAAACAGGGCTGCGTAAAAAACTGCATCATTTTAGGCAGTGAGAGACGGCACAGAGGCTCACACTTTCGTCACTGCATGGCTTGGCCTGTGGGCCAGCATGTGCAACACTTTGCATTGAAGGGGAATTCCACCCATCTTGCAAAATTTCTGCAGAGCTCAGTCATTAAGAGTGCCAACGCAGTCCTTCAAAGCAGACCTGTGCACCATTCTAGAGAAACCGGAGGAACATGAGTCACAGCAGTGTGATAGGAACCAGACATCTGAAGCACCTAATGCTTCTATAAGCTCACTCACAGGAAGCTGGTGGCTTTGAACAGGGGCTCTTTTTAGATAACGACAGGACCGCCATCAAGTTATTCTTCTGCTCGTTTTATGCACCTACTAACGTGCAAACCAAAGCCAGGCAGCCAAACTGCCTGATCAGCCGTCCTTTCTTTGCACGCAACCCGTCAAAAGTTTAGAGACGGCTCCTCATAGCAGGTTCTCCCTCTGTGTATCTTAAAGATTTAATGTAGTATGAAAATAAAGATGCCAAACTATATACAAGCCCTCATGGAATTATACAGTCCACCTTAAAACCCTCTCATGGAATTATACAGTCCACCTTAAAACCCTCTCATGGAATTATACAGTCCACATTAAAACCCTCTCATGGAATTACACAGTCCACCTTAAAACCCTCTCATGGAATTACACAGTCCACCTTAAAACCCTCTCATGTATTTATACAGTCCACCTTAAAACCCTCTCATGGAATTATACAGTCCACCTTAAAACCCTCTCATGGAATTATACAGTACACCTTAAAACCCTCCAGAATGGAATTATCCAGTCCATCTTAAACCCCTCCAGAGTGGAGCTGTACAGGAGGATGGAGCAGCTTCCTTACCCTGCAGTGGAGCTGATAGAACAAGGTTTATTACTAAGCAGGTTTGGAGCGATTCTATTGGTCGGTCCATCATGAATATTCACTAACCTGAAATGAGAGCTAGAGCTTTTACACTGTGCAGAAAAAGAGATCAAAGTTTTTACACCACTAAATATATATTAGAGGTGGAGATATGGAGGAGTATCATACTGTGTACATCAGGAGTAGATGTGGTGGATCAGGATATGGACTGGTTCAGACTCTCATCAGGTGGAGCTGTTCAGTGTACCACTGTAGAGTCTATAAGACCACCAACACCATCCAGTTAGAGGGGTGTACCTAAACTTTTGACTGGTATTGCATGTAACACCATTACTGTCAAGCTGTACTGACACTGACGCACCGTCTACAGACACTTTAAAAATATCAGCGATATCTTTTCTCAGCGAGGCCAGCACCTCGAGCTTAAGGGTTGCGATGTCAGGGTTAGCATGCGTCGAGGCGGTCTCGGCTGGGTCTGACGGCTCACGCGATACTGTGGTCACGGTTTGTGGACCAGGCCGCAGTTGGGTCTGAACAGTATTGCGAGTTTTGGAGTTCTTTCCAGACATTTCGCGTAGTTCAGAGTTAGACTTCCAACAAAATAATTAGTGCGAAGTAAGTTAGGACTAAATATGTAGCCAAAAAGCGCAGATGAATTACAATTTTAATCGAACTCGGCAGGAGCTTCCAAACTCACGTCCTACTCCATTAATGCTCCCGAGCGCCCCCCCCTACAGACACTTTATATGTGTCTACAGCAACACAGCATCATGAGTAGATTCAACAAGGTTCCTGATGTGGTTACTTGTCCTGCAACCATACTTCCTGAAATTAGCTTTAGCTGCTCAGCTACCTATACGCAAAAACACAAATCTGCTGCTGCTGTCAAGGAACTGAGCCTCGTACCTCCGAAATCAGAACCTTACAGGAGAAGGGAAAACCTAAGTTACTTTTAATGTAAGTCAAAGGAACCAGACGTCTTTCCAAGCCGGTTTGGGACATTTCTTCTGGTCCCTTCATCGTGAGATTTACACACTACATATAGGACAACAGACGATTTCCAATTATGTAAAAAACGAAAAAATGAAAATAATGAGATTTTGCTCAGACAGCAGCAATAAGCAAACACATGTTACAGTACACAACTAGACAGAACCTGGCTGTTGTCCTAATACTTATAATGATGAGCTCACCGGACAAAAAATGAGTCCCCCTGTGTGTTTAAGGTGGTAGTAACTTCAGGCTCCTGCAGATGGCGCTGCACGAGGATGATGGGGCTATAAATACATGCGGGGTGTGAGTGACCGGGTCCATAGATTGGGAAGAGGTGCTACAGTGCAGGGAATGTCTCACTCCATGTGTGGAAAACACTCCAGAGCAGATATTCATGATTGGCTAAAAGGAGGGACTGCATGTGGGCGTGGCCAAAGACCATAGTGTGAAGGAAGTAGCTGAATCTGCAGGTGTATGGAAGCGTACAGTCATACGGGTCTACCAGCAGTGGATAAAATCCCAGTCTACAGGGAATTCTCCTCGGAATTGTGCCAGCGAAGGCCTCCACCAAATCTGGGCCAACTGAGTGTCTGAATAGTGATGTGGCTACATCCAAAAACTTCCAGTACATGCCCAATCCAGTCCCAGCTGTTACTGGTGCTGGTGGAGGCGTTACACGCTTATAGGTATGTGTCAGTCCCAGGGGACTCATGATTTCTCCGGTGAGCTTTTGTAAGGCTGCTTATAGACACCAGGCTGCTTTACACAATGTCCAAAAACAACTTACACTACAGGTATTATATAGGACTATAGATACTGTATAGAAATATAAATAGGACTATAGATGCTAAAGCATATGGCGCCCTCAATTCAACCTCAAATAATATAAAGTATTATATTACCATCCCTGTATTAATAACCTAAACACATTGATTTAGATGCGAGCAGTTCTGCTGGTTATGATCCCTGGTTCCCATCACCACCACTGTGAAGAACTCTGGCCCAGTATGTTTCTCTGCAGTGAACCATTTCCCATCTAAAGACTCTAAATGACTTTGCTCAAAAGTGACTGAACCATTCAGAAAAGGTCCCTTTTAAGGCGGATCAGTTACCAAGATACACGGCTAATATCTACACAGTACTCTGAATCAAGTAACACCGAGAGGAAACAAAAGTGCAACAGTAATTTCTAATTTCTGAAGTTTTGAGCTCAGTTTCGAGCACTAATAGGAATGTATTTATCTGTTATTGGATGTGGGAATTATTTAAATGATGTAAGGGAGGTACAAAGCAAAGCTAGAAATAAGCACTGAGGGTGTCTACATGGACGTAACACCCCAATAACTGCAGAAAATCTCATTTTGTCAGTAATCCATGTTTATATGCACTGGAGTAACCAGATCATGGTGAAGCTGTGTCTACATGAGTCAGACACACATCGGATTTCTGCTCCCAGAATAGGACGTTAGTAAAACTCCGGCCACGGCTTCTTATCAAACATCCAATCACGTTAGCGGAAAATATGAATATGCATCATCTAAAAGGAAGACCGCTATTCAAATCCTTCATTTCGCCAAGCTTGTAGTTTCAGCATCACTCCAAATAAACGTGAGCCTGTTTATTTCTGGTTCTAGTATGAATTTGGTGGCATATGCACTGAGGAATGGGAAAGAAATCAGAGTAAGGGTCTACATGCACAGAGAAACTTGATACCTGAGGTAAAATTCAGCTCTGTTATCGAATTTCTGGGCCTAAATCTGATCAAACAAATCAGAGCACACGGTTTATACTGTATGATCGCTTAAATAATCAGACAACTGCAGATTTCCTGTGACTGGATTATTACGCCACGATCAGTGCTGTCATGCTCTGTTCACTTCATTTAACTGGTGAACCTGAAGGCACAGTTTAACCCATAATCTATAACCCCACTTCCAAAAATGACGGGACAGTGTGTGAAACGCAACTACAATCAGAATGCAGGTGAGTAGTAAACTCTCTTTGATCTGTATTACCCTGACAGCATCTTATGAATTTTTATCTTATGAATGTCATTAGCATTTCTAATGTGAGACCAGTAACACATTCCAAAACAGTTGGTACAGGATCGTGTTCATGTGTCCAACACTTGATAATCTTATAGGGACTGGAGACACAAACTGACCCTGAATTCTCTGTAAGGCAGGTGAGTCTAGCACCTGCGCTCACTGATCACACAGCCATGCATAAGCAGAATGGCTCTGGGTTGAAGAAGACGGAGTCTAGAAGGCAGCACCTGTTCTCCAGAATGTGTTCAGTGTTAATGGAGCTTTCACAGATGTGCAGGTTACCTACTATTACTCCTCAAGCTAATACATCCCATAGTCCCCCCCAAACCCTTAACACCCACCAATACCATCCCTCACCTCACTAAAACAAACCCCCCCACATCCCAACAAATCCATGACAATCTGAAAGGTCGACTCGTTGGACTCTAAACACACATGTCCACTATGCATCAGTCCGTTTCAGATGAGCTGCACTCCAGAGAGGACAGCATTGGTCCTGGACGATGTTGACCTATGACTTTCGCTGTGTGTGGTTTAGTCATAACCCGATTCGAGATACTAGCGATGGACGGTGTTTACTGACAAGGGTTTTCCCAAGTATCCCTGAGCCCACATGGTGATATCCATGACTAAAACATTCCGGTTCTTAAAACCGAGCTGTCTGTGGCCACACCCATTCAGGTCCGGTTTTCGGTCTTTTTCTTTATGCACATAGATTTTTTCGAATTCCCTGAACGTTCCATGGACGTTATATACTATATAGGATCAAAACCCTAAAATCTATACGCAGCTTATGAATGACTCCGCCTTTTCAGGATGCTCATTTTATATCAAAAACATGTTTGCATCACCTTTAAAAGTGTGTCTTGGACATTTCATAATGCTTCTAGTCTTGAATTGATCCTGTACCAACTTGTTTGACACGTGCACCAGTGGGTCACCTTAAGGACAAATACATATTTACAAAAACAAAGAGGAATCAATCGCTTTGCATTTTACCTACTGTCACAGTTTTTAGGAAAAGTGGGTGTGTAAGCTTTAGAAGAGCCAGTCACCTGGGCATTAGTCCAGAATAAAAAGTGATAGGGGATAATTGCACTTGATTATCTGCAGGAACAAAAGGCAAAACAAACGCTGCATCATACAAGCATTTTATATTAAACAGGCTGTTTGCATTCACCAACTTGTTCTATTGCTCTTGTTCTCAAGCTCTTTAAAACCCTGGGCTTCTTTCAAGAACTGGTCCGCTTGCCGAAGCTTCTCCATGGCGGTGGCCAGCAGAATCTCTGGGCTAGCCTCACCCTTGTTGTCGGGTCCCATTTCCTCCAACAGCTTTTCGGTTTCTTCAAGCTCTATGGACACTTTATCCTGCAAGTCCTTCATGTCACTTCCTTGCGGCTTAACCTGCAACTCAAGCTTCTTCTTTTTCTTCTTCTCCTTCTTCAGCAGCCTTCTGAGAGTCAGCCTTCACACCCTCCACCTCATCCTTATTATCTTTATCGTCAACATCGTCCTCCTCTGAAAGGCTTTCTTCCTTCTTCGAACTGAGCCTCTGGCTGGGTTTCTTGTCTTTGGATGGCGGAGCTGGAGGATCACTGGTGTTCTTGGGTGAGGCAGGTTCACAAGACTCTGTGTCATCTGTCTCCTCTGGAGCTGAGCTTGAAATGCTTGGAGTAGGTGCCGCTCCAGACTCCACACCACTGTCTGAGGCCTTCTCTTGAGTGGCATCCCCATTGGCAGAAATGGAAGGTTTGTTCTCCTTCGAAGGAGGCATGGGTGGGTTCAAGACTTTCTTCTCCTGCATCACCTCGCTTGGTTCCTCCTCTTCTACAGGTGTCTTCTCCTTCGATGGTGGCATTGGCGGCATAGGAACCTTCTTCTGTGGAGCCTCGGTCTCCTGGCTTTCGCTGGGTTTGTTCTCCTTCGAAGGAGGCATGGGTGGGTTCAAGACTTTCTTCTCCTGCATCACCTCGCTTGGTTCCTCCTCTTCTATAGGTTTCTTCTCTTTTGATGGTGGCATCGGTGGCATAAGAACCTTCTTCTGGGGAGCCTCGCTCTCCTGGCTTTCGGTGGGCTTGTTCTCTTTTGTCGGAGGCATGGGTGGTTTCACAACTTTCTTTGGAGGTGTGGGCTCCTCTGAAATGTTATCTAGAGACTTTGATGGAGTCAACTCAGGCTTTCCGGTTTCAGCAGTTAGGACGTGTGTTCCATTAGGCGTGTTGTCAGCTGTATCAAGGTCCAGCCTCAGGATTCCATCCGATGCAACATTTGCAACCTAATGGAACAATTGGCGACGTTAAGGTCTAATCAACACTTCACTGCTTGTGTGAGATGTTATGGGGGTGATATGTGCATACCTCCTTCATGTGTATTCTGGTGGGTGGCCTTCTACCACGGTTCCCCTTTGGCCGAGACCGTGTTACGTGCTCCAAAGATAGACCTTCATCTACTTTTACCTGTGGTAGAAAAGGTTTATAAAAAATGTATTTATTATATAAACTCTAGATACTGTTGCCCATAACAGCAGCTATTTTTCAAACCCTGACATAAATGATTCTTAAAAAACACTGACCAAGGCATTTCAGTTACACTCTTTGTCAAGGAACATAGTTTCACAAATAGCTGCACTCAGAAGGAATCAACCTTGGTGGGTGGTTTGAAATTGTTGGTAGCATTGGTAGATGACTGTCCTTCTATCTATCTATCTATCTATCTATCTATCTATCTATCTATCTATCTATCTATCTATCTATCTATCTATCTATCTATCTATCTATCCAGAGTAACGCAGAATGGCAGCGGGTTATCTTCAGTAACGAATCCCGCTTTTGTCTTGGTGATGCCATACTGAGAGACAGACTTCTGTATGTGTAGCTCAATAAATATTGATCATATCAGTCTAAATTCATCATCAGTTATTGATCCTGGTAACCTTTATCTTCCTTCCCAACAGCACCGCACTCCCACACCTCCTTCTGGGTGCAGCTATTCCTTGACGATGAGTGTGCATGTTGTTTAGTACTGTATAATACTGTAAAGAAGTCAGACAGGCCTTGTTTATTTAAGTCTCCTTGGTTATTTCGATTACAAGAAGTAGAACTTCTAAAACCGAATTTTTTAGAGATATTTTTGCAGATTGTTTTGAGGAACTGAAAGTGAGTCTCCTGAAGAGAATAAAAGCTGCAATAAAGCGAAAGAGTGAACAAAATAAACAATACAAAAAGGCTTTTAAACCTTCTGTGTAATTTTAAACGCATGTTTTCTGCTTTATGTCTGAAAATAAATAAATTTATGGCTGTGTTGACAGGAAATGAAATGAATGAAGGGTGGTCTCTGACTTTTGCACAACATTCTATAAAAACCTATATTATTTTTGGTAAAATTTGCACCGTATTAAAACATGCATTGTGGATACCTCATCGAAGATCTTATTTTTTGCCCTGTTAATCCCGTCACTGAGAGCCTTAATCCACGCGTCCCTCTCCTCCTGATTCTGAGCCTGCAGCTTGACGTGAGAGACCTAAACAGCAAACAAGCAAACAAGTCCAAACGTTCAAACAAGTTCAGAACACACTCATTAGAACATTAAAGAACTTATGGCTGATATTTGATAGATATGCAGCAAGTGGGCCAGATGGGGAAAAAGTAGGCCAGAGTTGGGCCAGAACTATTTGGCTCTGGGTTCAGTATGATATAAAGGAGCCATATAAAATCTGGATTTACAGAACCGCAGTGTAGCCTTTACAATAAACCCATCAGACACAATGAATGGCCTCTTCCACTATCAAGCCACATGGTTCTCAGAGCCATACTGTGCCGTTCCACAACGGAGCGGACTTGTGAGAGTGGTTACGTCTTTTTTCCCCCATCTGCTGAGCAGCTAAATCAGAACCAGGAAAAACAGAATGACACAAAACATACCTGGGAAACATTCTGTCACACCAACACCAGACTCTTGCCTTGTCCTGCAACCATTTATCCTCTGAAAGAGTGCTATTTGAAATCAGTTACTGAGACTGAACCTGCAATGGGGTGGACTGCACATGTAGCAGGCTAGCTATGTTAGCATTAGCTTATCCGAGCAGGGTACAGCTCAAAGCACCACAGAACGATTCTGTTTTCATCTTCCAGTCTCTTCAACACTAGTTATTTGAATTTGAGATCTAAGATATGACACTTTATTCTCTAAACAAGTGTTTTTAAGCATCTGCTCACTGGAACTGACAATATCCTTCAGTCGGAGGCACTGTACACTCACGTTAGCTTAGCTTAGCGAGCTACAGCTTAAAACACAACAGAACGGAAGTTTTATATCGGCTTTCTGTCTCTTTAACAGCAGTCACTCACCTTTTCTTCCACTGCTATACATGTTTTTATTGTGAACACTTGATAGTTAGTCATTATGAACATTTACCTGGTTGTTTGGATCTATTTAGCTAAGCTATTTAGCTAAGTTAGCTAGAATGGAAGCGCCTGCTAGTTTTAGCTACAGCTCCAAACACCACAGAATAGGATTAATTCCTGCTGTCTGTTCTAATAAAACAGGAAACCGGTGTTGGTGTGAAAGAATGATTCCAATATGTGTCTTGTGGTGGGTGCTGTATGTGTAGCGGTTAGCCAGTTAGCAGTTAGCGAGTCCTTTGTAGTTCTTCCTGGGACTTCCTGGCTTTGGGTTAGCTGCTCGATCACCCTTTGTGCTTAGAACCGTTCGGCCTTCAAATGAAAAAGAGGCCAAAGTATTTTCATACTCCTAACAGAGACCTAATCTCATAACTCGGGACAGTGAAATGCTAATATCAGACCTGCAAGCATCTGATAGCAAACGGCGTAAGCTGACATGCTTAGTTTGCTCAAATGAACTTATGTAATTGGAGCAATAAGGACCAGCGATAAGAAAGAAAACCATTAACGGTATATCCTGTACAGCGCCCTTCCAGACCACAGAGGAACGCATCTGGACCCTCGCCAGTAATGATAACAGTAGGCCAAGACTAATCAGATGAGGAATGTTTTTAGTCTGAGTCTGCTTTCTCCAGTCGATATAATGGGCTGCCTTAGGTCCTCAGTCGTCTGTTAGTGTATTTACTCAGACCATTGTTCTACCGTGTGGCATTTCAATGAAGTGTGAATCACGTCCTGGTTCTTACAGGGCTCAGCATGAAGTCCTTCATATTCCAGACTCTTTTTTTCCAGGGTATCTGAAACATACCTAATAACATGTAATACCTCCATGAGCACCAATAACAGGTGTGATCGGATTTGGCAAGGACTGGACAAGTTTCTGGATGCACCAAAGAGTTGGTCAGTTGGGCCAGATTTGGTGGATGCCTTCCCTGAGACAAATCCGAGGAGAATTCCCTGTAGACTGGGATTTTATCCACTGCTGGTAGACCCGTATGACCGTACGCTTCCATACACCTGCAGATTCAGCTACTTCCTTCACACTATGGTCTTTGGCCACGCTGAAACCGCCTACTACCGTACAGCACACTGTGCTATCCCATGATTCCACTGGAGCTGTGGAGGCGTTCCGAGCTGAGAAAAATAATGGCGGAAAGCGGGACATTGGCTCTGTACACGTGTAAGTAATACCAACTATTAGCAACCATTCCCTGCACTGTACCACCTCTTCTACATCTATGGATCCTGTCACTCATACCCCACCGGGATTTATAGCCCCATCATCCTCATGCAGCGCCATCTGCAGAAGCCTGAAGGTACTACCACCTTAAACCCACAGGGGGACTAATTGTTGGTGAAAGGGTTTGGTAAAACTGCACTTTTACAGCCTACAAAACGCTTGTTGTTTAAAGTTTACAGAATTAGGTAATATTTGGACACAGGCTCAAATGTATAGGGGTTAACCAAAACATGAACCATGGTTTGGACCTTTCAGATGTCGAAATGCCCCTAAGCCATACTGGGACAGCATTTGTTTTCCAGTAGTCATTGTGTAGCGTAGCCACCAGTCAACACTGCCCGCTACCACACCTCAGCGCTCGCTATCAACTGGTGTTGGCCAGGGGTGCGATAAGATGGTGAGAATTACGCCCCCAGCTTCATTCGCTTAAAGTGTGACAGAAGCCACTGATGTGGTCATCGGCCTCCGAGCCTCTTTTTCCAGAACTCCATCACATGTGAGGTTTAAAGCTAAAACGAAGCCACAGGCCGTGCAGGCTGACTCACAGCTGGCTGCTCACAGTATTCAGGAGAGAGGAAAAAGTGACGGGAGGGTCTGGCTGCTCTCTATGCACACTCACACACACACAGCCTTTAACATCTGCTGGGCTCTCGAGAGCCTCAGCCTCCTCATGTGTTAGCAATACCACATATTTCACCACTTAGGTATCTCTCCTGCATTTCTAAAGGTTTGGAATTTTCTACTAGAGCACGCAGCAGGCAGGCCGGAGAGGATCAAACAGTCTCATGGCTCAATGGAATTAAGCTAATAGAACTGACTGTACAAATACAGCAACACCGTAAAGCTAATACTGAGCAGAACTCAAACACATGACCGGCTAGCATAGCTTTTACTCCAGGTATATGGAATTTGTTTTTGTGTTTGTTTGATCCTGCTGGTGTGGGTTTCCTCTGTTTCGGTTTTAATCTGGACAGCTGTATGTACTTGTATTACAGGTTCACCTACCAGCCACTTTATTAGGTACACCTCCTTATATCCACACTCATTGTGTCAGTTCCACTGACCATATGGGTGCATCTTCTGGGTTTGAACAATGTTCCATTACCCTGTTCTTCAATGGCCAGGACCACCACTGGACCACCACAGGGCAGGTATGATGTGGGTGGTGGATCAAACCTTAGTGTCACTCCTGGACTGAGAATCGTCCACCAACCAAAACTATCCAGACAACAGCGTCTTGTTGGCAGCGTCCTGTGGGGCAGTGTCCTGTGTCCACTGATGAAGAACTAGAGGATAGCAGATGAGCTATCGTCTCTGACTGTCCATCTACAAGGGGGACCAGCAAGGTAGGAGTGTCTAATAGAGTGGACAGTGAGTGGACACAGTGTCTAAACACTCCAGCAGCACTGCTGTGCCTGATCCACTCACACCAGCACCACACACACTAACACACCACCACCACGTCAGTGTCACTGCAGTGCTGAGAATGATCCACCACCCACATCATACCTGCTCTGTGGGGGTCCCGTGGGGGTCCTGACCATTGAAGAACAGGGTAATACAGTATACAGAGAAACAGATGGACTACAGTCTGAACCTGTACACCTACAGAGTGTCCTGTATGGTCAGTGGATAATAAGAGTAGATACGAGGAGGTCTAGCTACTAAAGTGGCCAGTGAGTGTATATAGGTGGGAAAATATTTACTCATTGGATCTTCTGCAGTTGGCATAGGCTGACGTATTTGACCTCGCCAAGAACATCCGGCACACAGTTGAAAGTCAGCAGCGATGGTTTGTGGCTGTTTTCATGTGCCACAAGTATCTGCACAGTCAGAACAAAGACGTTTCCCTCTTCCCTTTAGAAATACAAACAGAGTCCCTGAAGCGAATGACCTTCTACATTATGACTGACCTGGAAAGCTCAGCGCGATAAGGACAGGATGTTTCTGCTTGTGTCTATGTATCTCGAGCATGAGAAGTTCTTCAACAAAAATAATCAAAGATCCAGCTCAAAGATTCTCTGAGAATGTAAGCAGTCAGAATCTGCTGGAGTCTTACAAATACACTCATCTTCAAAAGAATAGCTGCAGCCAGAAGGAGGCTTGGGATTGGAGTGAGGATGGGAAGGAGGATAAAGGTGACCAGGATCAATAACTGATGATAAATTTAGACTGATATGATCAATATTTATTGAGCTACACATACAGAAGTCTGTCTCTCAGTATGGCGTCGGGCCGCCGTGTTTGCTAACCCAACATGCCAGACGTCTCGGTATGGAGCTGTAGAGGTTCCTAATGGTGTCCTGTGATAATCCATCCCATGCAGCTTGAACATCCTCACACAGTTCCTGCAGATGGTGCGGTAGGGGTGGAGGTGGAGGGGCACCAGGCCTTCTGGACGTGTAACAGCAAACCGTTCATCTTGGTGCTGACCACGGTGCCTCCACACACGGATTCGTTGGGCGTCTCCACCAAGACTAAAGCGGGACTCGTCACTGAAGATGACCCGCGGCCATTCTGAGTCACTCCATTTCAGTCTGGTACGACACCACTGCAGTGTTTGGTGACGGTGACGTGGTGTTAAGGACAGTCGTGGTAACGGTCTGTGTGCATGTAGTCCTAGGTGGTGCAGCCGTCTGCCGAGGGTGCTGCACTAACAGGATGACTCATGGAGGACACCACTGCTCGCTGGAGGTCTGTAATGGTGGCTGTTGGGTCAGTCAGGTACAGAGATAAGGCCCGTCCTTGCTTACGTCACATGTGCGGCCGAGTGTGAAACTTGAATCATTAGCATGTCTCATCATGTCGAACCCACCCACCAAGTTTCATTCCTGTCGGCTGGTCCCTTCTGGGTGCAGCTATTTTTTTGATGATGAGGGTACACTTCAATGAAAGACACTTTGCAGTGTTTCAACAACTGGAACACTCTTAACAGCACAAGTCTCATCCCATGTGACCACTCACGTCCGGTGTTTTGCATGAGTTTATGCAGACTCTGCATTTCCTCCTAAAGTTCAGTCGTACTTGTGCTAAATGTCACAGGAAGATAAAGCATGAGGAGTAAGCTTGTTACTGGTTTTGAGTCAGGGCAGATATGTGCCTGATTCATAACACTCCTCACAAAGGGCCAGTGTGCTCTTCCCGCATGCCATATTGAAGCGATGATGTCACTGACCACTAGTGTGCCCCCGCTATGTATCGCATTGTTAATTGATGAGAGCCCCCCTTTATACCATAGACAAGAGCAGAGTGGAGTGCTCCGCGGTCTGACGTCACAGCGTCACCCCTAGTAAAACGTGCGGTGCCAGCGCTTACCTTACTCTTCGGCGGTGCTATGAGTACCAGCCTGTGTTTCTTCTTGAATGGACTGCGCAGCTCGTGGCATTTGTCGAAGTTTTCCAGGTCTAGCCGCTCCACGCAGTTCTTGAGGTCCTGTGGGAAAAGGGACACATTAGCTCTTTGCTTCACGTCTAAACAATGAACTACACACTGTCACTCCAGAATATTAAAACTCCACCTCCTTGTATTCACAGTCACTGGCCACTTTATCAGCTCCACTGACCATTTAGGAGCACTTCAGCGCTCAGCAGTTACTTTATTAACCTGTTCTCCAAGGGTTAGCCACACCTGTGACGTCTGCAAGGACGGGTCTTATCTCTGTACCTGACTGACCCAACACCCACAATTACAGACATCCAGCGAGCAGTGGTGTCCTCCATGAGTCATCCTATCGGCAGATGGCTGCACCACGCAGGACTACGTGCACACAGGCCGTAACCACGACTGTCCTTAACACCACGTCACCATCACCAAAGACTGCAGTGGTGTCGTACCAGACTGTCATGGAGTGACTCAGAATGGCGGCGGGTCATCTTCAGTGACGAGTCCCGCTTTAGTCTTGGTGGAGACGACCAACGAATCCGTGTGTGGAGGCACCGTGGTCAGCACCAAGATGAACGGTTTGTAGTCACACGTCCAGAAGGCCTGGTGTCCCTCCACCTCCACCCCTACCGCACCATCTGCAGGAACTGTGTGAGGATGTTCAAGCTGCATGGGATGGATTATCACAGGACTCCATTAGGAACCTCTACAGCTCCATACCGAGACGTCTGGCGTGTTGGGTTAGCGAACACGGCGGCCTGACGCCATACTGAGAGACAGACTTCTGTATGTGTAGCTCAATAAATATTGATCATATCAGTCTAAATTTATCATCAGTTATTGATCCTGGTCACCTTTATCTTCCTTCCCAACACCACTGCACTCCCACACCTCCTTCTGGGAGCTGTTCTTCAGATGATGAGTGTAATAAACGATAAAGGTTTATTATTTTATCACTGTGATAAAGAAGTAACTGACCCTGGTTTACAGTATAGGCCTACTTCCATGTGCATGCAGACCCAGCTAGACCTCTATTCAGTTCTATGTAACTGGCTTGTTTAGGTGGCTGAAGCTCAGAATGTGCTTCCACTGTACAGATACATGAACTGGTCAGGCTTGGGGTCATTACCTCATTGTCGTACACTACGATCTCTGTTCTGTCCAGCTGGACATAGCGGTCCTTGTAGCTGGCCAGGAACTTCCCTGAGGACTTCTTTAGCCAGCCGGCCTTGCCAGGGGTCTTCACCTCTTTGGGCTTGGCTGGATCTTCTTTAACGCCCTGCCAGACACGGAGAGACAAAAACAGGGAGGAAAATCAATGTCACAGTGTGGGACAACTCCGGGCTCGTTCCAGATTGATGAGTGGGCATTACTGTAGGATACAGTGTGAAACTTGTGGTTAATGTTTGTGCTGCTGATTTAAAGGTTCACCGATGACTCACGCAGGCAGGACTTTCTGACTAAGTTCTGGGAACAGCAGACGAATTGAGCTCAACCTTCGTTATTTTCAGACCCCCCTTATCTCTTCTATCACGGACGGAACTTCCTCTTCCCCCGAGTGTCTTTATTCACCACATACCTTACACACGTTTAAAGTGAACACTCAGCACAACTCTATCTATGAAATGTAAACAAAGACATGCAGAGTGGCTGGATGTGCAGTGCACCTTTCCTGGGGAATGTGGTGGTGGTGATAGGATTCTACAGCTCTGAAAAGGCCAGAAGGTTATGGCATGATGTGGTGATGAATTTGACGGAGATGCAGGACTCTTGTAGGGTGGGGTTTGATTTTCAGAGTTCTAGTAGAATACATTTACACGCTTCAGTTTCACACAACACAATCGATCTACCTATCATTTATCTGTAGATCTGGTCACCCTCTGAAACGCTGTTAGAGCTCCTGTGTCTTTAACCCTGCCTATCTACATACCTACCTACTTACCTAGATACCTGTCTATCTATCTATCTGTCTATCTATCTATCTATCTATCTATCTACCTACCTACCTACTTACCTAGATACCTGTCTATCTGTCTATCTATCTGTCTACCTACCAACCTACCAACCTACTTACCTAGATACCTGTCTGTCTGTCTGTCAGTCTGTCTGTCTGTCTGTTTATCTATCCATCTATCTATCTATCTATCTATCTATCTATATATCTGCCTGTCTGCCTTTCTGTCTATCTATCTATCTATCTATCTATCTATCTATCTATCTATCTATCTATCTATCTATCTATCTATCTATCTATCTATCTATCTATCTATCTGTTTGTCTATCTGTGTATCCATCAGTCTAGTTGCCTGTCTATCTATCTATCTATCTATCTATCTATCTATCTATCTATCTATCTATCTATCTATCTATCTATCTATCTATCTATCTATCTATCTATCTATCCATTGATCTGCCTGTCTGCCCTCCTGTCTGTCTGTCTGTCTATCTACCTACCTGTATGTTTGTCTATCCATCAGTCTAGTTGCCTGTCTGTCTGTCTATCTACCAACCGGTCTGTTTGTCTGTCCATGTATCTGTCTATCTATCTGTCTAGTTGCCTGTCTGTCTATCTATCAATCTATCTATCTATCTATCTATCTATCTATCTATCTATCTATCTATCTATCTATCTATCTATCTATCTATCTATCTATCTATCTATCCATTGATCTGCCTGTCTGCCCTCCTGTCTGTCTGTCTGTCTATCTACCTACCTGTCTGTTTTTATCTATCTATCTATCTATCTATCTATCTATCTATCTATCTATCTATCTATCGATCTGCCTGTCTGCCGTTCTGTCTGTTTGTCTATCTACCTACCTGTTTGTCTATCTGTCTGTCCATCAGTCTAGTTGCCTGTCTGTCAATCTGTCTGTCTACCTACGTATCTATCTATCTATCTATTTAGTTGCCAGTCTGTCTGTCTATCTATCCATCTATCTATCCATCTACCTGGTACATTCTTCTAAAAGTTCAACCCCACAACGCTGTGGCTGTTCTTACAGTGGTGTCGGCAGAACATAGATTCACCTTTAAAAGCCAGACTTGAGCGACAGGCTCTACTTTAGTATAGATGGATGGCGGGGAGGTGTCTGGTTGGCGGGGAGGTGTCTGCAGGCCAGTCTAAGGCCTCCCTTAATAAAGGATATTATTTTAATGTGCCACTATTTTAGCATCACCAACATAAACCAAGATAAACCAGCATCACACTCTGTTCTCAGAACTGGATCATGTAGGTATAAAGAAACCACGAAACATGAAACAATGATAACGACGATCACTACACCATGTCAACACGAAACCTCTATGAAGCAGAAGTTCATTTTAAACCCTGAAACCAGGCCCTAACCGTGCGGTGAAAACCACGCGGCAGGACTCGCTTCCCTTTTTAAGTTGTGAAGTGTTCAGTCCCACATCCACATGGCCATGTAGTACTCTGAGCGTTTACCACACTGACACAGTCGTTAATGCTTGATGGCTGCTCTGTGGTGAAGTTGCAGGCCCAGCAGTTCAATACTACACCTTTTTACAGGTGTTTGTTTTGGTTCTGTTTAAAGACCTAGAGAACCGATATCTGTGTTC
This sequence comes from Prochilodus magdalenae, assembly GCA_024036415.1. NCBI lineage: Eukaryota > Metazoa > Chordata > Actinopteri > Characiformes > Prochilodontidae > Prochilodus > Prochilodus magdalenae. The sequence continues at coordinate 17,144 of JAMWET010001424.1, read as the reverse complement.
TAGTGAGGTACAGGTTGTTCCTGCAGGTAAACAGTAAACAGGTACTCTGAATTATGTTCCATTGACTAATACATGACCACCACATTTCTCTCCTCTGCATGTGAACTGGGCAGTGCTTCCATAAGCATTCCCCAGACCAATCACAAGGCTGAGGTCTCTGGCCCCGCCCACACAGAACAGTTACAGAGTCCAAGAAACTTGGCGAGCTGAATGGTTCTTCAGATTGGTTCTTTTATTATTATGATGACAAGCTTGTACCAACCGCAGAACCCTTTTTGGTGCTCTAGAACCACACCTAAATACATTCTGAACCGCTTCATAATGCAGAGAACAATATAAGCATGCAACTATCTATCTATCTATCTATCTATCTATCTATCTATCTGTCTGTCTGTCTGTCTGTCTGTCTGTCTGTCTGCCTATCTATCTATCTGTCCATCTATCTGTCTGTCTATCTATCTATCTATCTATCTATCTATCTATCTATCTATCTATCTATCTATCTATCTGTCTGTCTGTCTGTCTGTCTGTCTGTCTATCTATCTATCTATCTATCTATCTATCTATCTATCTATCTATCTATCTATCTATCTATCTATCTATCTATCTATCTATCTATCTGTCTATCTATCTGTCTGTCTATCTATCTATCTATCTATCTATCTATCTATCTATCTATCTATCTATCTATCTATCTATCTATCTATCTATCTATCTATCTATCTATCTATCTATCTATCTGTCTGTCTATCTATCTATCTATCTATCTATCTATCTATCTATCTATCTATCTATCTATCTATCTATCCAGCCATTTATCCATCTATCTATCTGTCTATCTATCTATCTGTCTGTCTGTCTGTCTATCTATCTATCTATCTATCTATCTATCTATCTATCTATCTATCTATCTATCTATCTATCTATCTATCTATCTATCTATCTGTCTATCTGTCTGTCTATCTATCTATCTATCTATCTATCTATCTATCTATCTATCTATCTATCTATCTATCTGTCTGTCTATCTGTCTCCCTATCTATCTGGACTGTGTAATAATGTGACAGTTTGAGGTTCTGATGGTTCTGCAGAGAGGAAATTCCTCAGGATGTGTCTATAGAGGGTCATCGGAGCTGTTTTTCCACTTTCTCTGGGCTTTTGGAAGCTGAGGCCGAGCGCTAGGTGCAGCTGTCAGAAAGAGGGAAGAGCTGTGAATAATAGGAGCAGCACGGTGCCACGAGAGGCGGGCACCGCTCTCCCACAATGCCTCTTTCCAGGAAACATCCGCGCTCGCGCACCAGGCCACTGCAGGCTCCGCTGTCTGCACCGAGGAAGGAGAGGCGGGGGGTGGACGGAACATTGGAGTGGCTCTCTTTTGTTTTCCACGAAGAGTTTTGGGGTGGGGGGGGAGGTGGAACGGGAGCGCAGTGCAACACCGCTGCATCACAAACGCATGCCGGCTGCCAAAGAGTTTGGGTGGGGTGGAAAAATCCATATTGTGAAAAAGCACCTCAGCTGGTTTGGATCCAGATAGCCCCGTTTGGCTCTGAGCACTACACTAAGTCCTGCGAGAGGAGAGCGAGAGGACGGTCAGCGAGAGTCGGATGATGAAGTTCAGTGTTTAGGTTCAGACAGGAAAGTATCAGAGACACAGTCAGCGCGGGTTAGTCAAACAGGAAGAGCACTGCTCTAACAACGAGCTCTCCACCACTACTGACAGCAGGGTGGGCCGGCTGAACCTGACCGCAGTTATTAATAAAGAGGTCTAGAGCTCACACTTTAGTCCTGCAGACATGAACATGCAGACGGGCTTTTCACTGGGCTGTACAAACCGCACACAGTGCTGCTTGTAAGTTTGTGAATCTCCACCAGCACCAATAACAGCTGGGATTGGATCGGGCATGGACCGGACAAGTTTCTGGATGTAGCCACATCAGTGTTCAGAAACTCTTACACCAAAGAACTGGTCAGTTGGGCCAGATTTGGTGGAGGCCTTCCCTGGCACAGTTCTGAGGAGAATTCCCTGTAGACTGGGATTTTATCCACTGCTGGTAGACCCGTATGACCGTACGCTTCCATACACCTGCAGATTCAGCTACTTCCTTCACACTATGGTCTTTGGCCACGCCCACATGCAGTCACTCCTTTTAGCCAATCATTAACATCCCAGTAATGCCAACCAATCAGCACTCAGAAGAAGTAATGATAAATAATCTGCATTCATTAGCAGTAAGGCTAGCCAATCAGAAATAAGTAGAAGTAATGATAACCAATCAGCACTCAGTGCCAATAATAATGCCATCCCATCAGCACTCAGTAGCAGTAATGCCAACCAATCAGCACTCAGTAGCAGTAATGCCAACCAATCAGCACTCAGTAGCAGTAATGCCAACCAATCAGCACTCAGTAGCAGTAAGGCTAACCAATCAGCACTCGATAGCAGTAATGCTAACCAATCAGCACTCAGAAGCAGTAATGCTAACCAATCAGCACTCAGTACCAACAATAATGCTAACCAATTAGCACTCAGTACCAACAATAATGCTAACAAATCAGCACTCAGTAGAAGTTATGCTAATCAATCAGCACTCAGCAGCAGTAATGCTAATCAATCAGCACTCAGTAGCAGTAATGCTAATCAATCAGCACTCAGTAGCAGTAATGCCAACCAATCATCACTCATTAGCAGGATTGCTAACCAATCAGCACTCAGTACCAACAATAATGCTAACCAATTAGCACTCAGTACCAACAATAATGCTAACAATTCAGCACTCAGTAGCAGTAATGCTAATCAATCAGCACTCAGCAGCAGTAATGCTAATCAATCAGCACTCAGTAGCAGTAATGCTAATCAATCAGCATTCAGTAGCAGTAATGCCAACCAATCATCACTCAGCAGCAGGATTGCTAACCAATCACCACTCAGTACCAAAAATAATGCTAACCAATTAGCACTCAGTACCAACAATAATGCTAACAAATTAGCACTCAGTAGGTGTAATGCTAATCAATCAGCACTCAGTAGCAGTAATGCTAATCAATCAGTACTCAGTAGCAGTAATGCTAATCAATCAGCACTCATTAGCAGTAATGCCAACCAATCATCACTCAGTAGCAGGATTGCTAACCAATCAGCACTCAGTACCGACAATAATGCTAACTGATCAGCATTCAGTAGCAGTAAACAATCATCACTCAGTAGATGCTATGCCAACCAGTCAGTGTGAGTCCCAGCGTTCACCTAAAGGAGCCAACTTGCTCGCAAACTGACTCTTCACTGATGCTACTAATGCTAACAATACCACATCTTCCTGGTGATAAGCTGCCCCCTATCGGTTTGGAGTATGATGTCGACAGGTTCCGTCATTTTAACACGACCAACACACGTGAGTGAGCATGATGTCAGGCACCCGAGCTGAGATGCTGTACATATGATACATGTCCACATGTTAAATCTCAAACTAAGTGTAAATAGTCCAGGAGTGAGCAGCTAAAGCGTATCAGCAGTGAGACACAGGGGCAGCCTCACCAGCGGAATGAATCAACAGCCGCAGAGCAGACAGCCACTTTCCCACTGACGGCAACCACCTCCCACACTAACTAAGCCCACCACCCAACACAGACCAAAACAATAAACACACAACTTAAACCAACAAGCAAGATCTAACAAGAATGCACAGCCCATTTTAGGAGAGCACACAGCCACCATTAGCCTCTATGTGCGGCCAAAGGCACCGCACACCAACAGCAGGTCCCTTCAGGGTTAGCTTTCCTGGAAAAAAAAAAAATATCCAAATTCCAAAATTCTAAACAAACTTTCTACACAAATTGCTGAATTTTAGAGTCCAGTCCAAAAAAGTTCTCTGTCATCAAAGGTCCCTGGGAAACTATACTATCACAATACTTAAGTCACGACAGATATTATTGTGCATTATTAGCATTATTGCCAATGCTAAGTACTGCACACTGCGAGTTAATCAACTGCCATTTATGTGCTGCTACAGTCCTATAAGAATCCACTGCATCCAGCATTGCCAGTTAATGACGTCCATCTGGCTTTATTCAGAGAAGCTGGTGTTATGATCTTATTATGTTATGTTCTTATGACACTGGATTGATGAACCTGATGCTCGCAGAGGTGAAGTATAAATGTGGGTGTAGTGACTGTAGCGGGGTGTGTGTTCATCAGAATGAGCCTCAGAAGGTTAAATATACAGGTCTGAAGATTAATAAAAGATGAACTCGCTTTAGAGGATCAGTTTTAGAGTGAAGTAGCCGAGGGGAGCTAACAGCTAGGCTAACCGTATCTCAGGAGAACTGAGCAGCGTTAGCAGCAGCTAGCTCTAAACAGTGGATACAGTAATAACAGCTCTGAGGTAAATGTGGGTATAGCGATGGTAGTGGGGTGTGTGTTCATCAGAATGAGTCTCAGAAAGTTAAATATACAGGTCTGAAGATTAATAAAAGATGAACTCGCTTTAGAGGATCAGTTTTAGAGTGAAGTAGCCGAGGGGAGCTAACAGCTAGGCTAACCGTATCTCAGGAGAACTGAGCAGCGTTAGCAGCAGCTAGCTCTAAACAGTGGATACAGTAATAACAGCTCTGAGGTAAATGTGGGTATAGCGATGGTAGTGGGGTGTGTGTTTATCAGAATGAGTCTCAGAAAGTTAAATATACAGGTCTGAAGATTAATAAAAGATGAACTCGCTTTAGAGGATCAGTTTTAGAGTGAAGTAGCCGAGGGGAGCTAACAGCTAGGCTAACCGTATCTCAGGTGAACTGAGCAGCGTTAGCAGCAGCTAGCTCTAAACAGTGGATACAGTAATAACAGCTCTGAGGTAAATGTGGGTGTAGTGACTGTAGTGTACCACACACAGGGGGCGTATACAGTGTGCAGTACATACTACTGTAGTGTGCAGTATAGGAGTGTGGTATTTCGAACACAGCCGTACACCTTTGCGAGGTATTTCCAACTCGGCTGTCTACCGAGCGGATCTCCCTGCATTATTCCAGTTCTGATTCAGATTTTGACCTTTGCCCTGTCTTTGGCCCTTGGTTTGTTTGCCTGATCTAACTGCTTTTGGTTTCTACTCGGACTGTCTTGTGGTTTTGGCACTGTCATTCCCCATTTAATATGTTCGCCCAGTTCTCTGTGTATGTGTTGCAGTCTAGACGGACTGCCCTGCGCTACAGCATTATTAATAAATCAAGTTTGCCTGGCACACGTCTGGTCAGTCCATCCAGCGTTACACCGGAGAACACTAGGGAGTTACTGACTAGGGGCAGGATACATATACATTATGGAGAACAGGTGAGGTTAATCAGAGCTCTGGGGAAGCAAAGCTGGGAAGCTGTTGCTGATCGGAAGAGGTAGAACTCGTAGTGTTGGTGTCATGGAGTGGGGGATCATGGGAAGAGTAGTCCTCGGATTCTGCTGTGGGAGAATCCCGATGTGTGACGATTCTACAGCCTAAAGTTTTATTTATATTCACCAATAATTAGATGAAGTATTGGTACTTGAATTCATATCCTGTATTGCTCACCAACAAAGCCCCAACAATGAGTTTAGTACTTGAATACTGGCAGCTCATTGAACCAAGCACGCAAGAACCGCACATCCCTATTTCCAACCTCCAGGAACATTGTTTACACAAGATTCTGGAGCCCTTAGAAGGAGCTCCTTAAAAATCTGGTTCCCACTCCCTAATTGTCATGCTGGGAGAGTCCAGGCACTTGTAACTTTGCTTCTAGGAGGAAAATAGAGGGAGGGAGTGAGGGAGGGAGGGAGGGAGAGAGGGAGTGGGAGGGGGCACACCTTAACCAACACATGTTCCATATAAAGGCTTTAGACAGTGAACTAAATGTGCTGCATCTGGGATGAATCTTATATCCTCCTCTGGCCTGCTGGGCTTCAGCTCACCACACCACTAAATTCCAATCATCTGCAGGCACGGCCTGCTTCCTCCAATGACCTCCTTACTGTAGCGGGAACGAGGCTTCTTACTGGACGCACAGCTGTGCAGCTCCGTCCAGGACGGGATAAAACCCATAACCTCCTGGTCCAGAGCGAAGTTCCATGATTGCCGGAACACTGACATGATGTTGGCTCATTTATGCTGAACACGGCCGTAACCGTCACTGCCCACAAGCAATACAACCACTAGAGGGAAGTCCAGCGTCAAACGGTTTCCACAGAAACATTCCCACCCACTCTCCTCCCTGCAGCCATCTGTCCCTGTGCTCCGGCGATGTGATGTCATTTCCATGGGAAAAATTCCGGCTTAGGTCACATAGCATCTCTTCGAAGATTTGCCCTAACCTCTGTTTCTTCTTCATTGTGTCCATAAGGCAGTTTTCGTGTTTCACGAACTATTGGCTACATCACCCCCACAACTTCCAGGGGTACTGCTCCGTTATGGCCGTATCCGTAAGCCTTCTAGCATACACGGATAAAATGAACACAGAAGCCGGACAGGAAGCTGCGTCCTTATCCATATCCGTGTTTAACACTGAGCATAAACAAGCCTTTAAAGCGAATCATGTCAAGCTGTATCCTGGGATGGAAAAGCACCACGTGGTACTGATGGAGGATATCGCATCCCCCAATGCTGAGAAGTCCAGCTACGTATATGCACGGGAATTCCCGTGTCTTGCTGCAGGTTGCATGGAACAAACCAGCAAAAGTCTTTCCCAGTGGCCCATGGGTTTTCCAGGAACAGGCTTAAATTCCAATTTAGTGGCTGTGCATTTCCCAACACCACTGTCCTATCTGTTTTCTCTTTCGTCTACTCAGTACACATTTGTGTTCACTAACTAGTCCCGCAGTTTTCGAGATATCTACACCGTTCCAACTTCGGAATGTTCAGACTGATCCGGAATGGTGTGCTTGTATAAAGCTTGTTGATCCGACGTACTGTTCCTGGAAAAACCTTGTTAAATTCCAAACGGGGTGGAAAAGTATACGCCCATAGACACGTTTCGCATACACTATCTCAGGGCAGGCCTCCAAGCACAGTTAATGTTGGGCTGTTCTGTTTGCACCCCCATCACTTGTTCTTCCCATAGACTCCCATTCATTTTCACCCCCATTCAAAGTCTATGGACTTCTTTAACCATAGCCACCCAACTGCATGTACTCACTCAGGGCAGATCCCCAAACTCGAATCCATAGCCATACTGACCCACACCCCCGTTCCATCCCACATTCCTCCCATAGACTCCCATTCACTGTTGGCAGCACCTTAGCAGCCTCAGAGTTCTTTCCTAGAGTTCTGTTCATCACTCTGGATGGAGACATGGACAGGACGTGTACCTGGCCTAAAGCTCTTTGGCCAGAGTGCGCAAGATGGGGTTAGCTGTGTTGTCATCCGACTTTCAAACAGCCCGAAAAAGAGGAAATGAAAGCGTTCCGTTGAAGATTTACCAGGAATCAAGGCACGCTTGCATGAACAATGCACACCACAGGCTCCAACAATGGCGAGGCCGGACTGACCGCTTCATACACTGCCACTTCAAAATGGGCTGTCCTCACATACGCCTGCATGAATGAGGCGGCGTGTGCCGGAGATTTCAGCGTGGTCGGGTGACGGAGGCTCGTGCCACGGCGGAGGAAGTAACACAGCAGCAGAGTAAGATACAATAACACAATGACACAGAGGCCTAAATGAGACCAAGCACTGGACCTGACAAAAATAGCCCTGCACAGGGAAAAAAAATGAGACACCCCCTTCATGCATCTAAAGCTCACCGCCACTCACCGCCACTTTGGGCAGATGGGCTTCATCTGACAGCAAATGGGGCTTGAGTTTCCATTCGCTCATGACCATTCAATAAATGCCCCCTGAAATAGGTCACCATGTGCACAAACGCTCCTGCAGCGGCCCTGTCAGATTCATGAGCCAATCACCATCACAACGTCACGACTATGGTGACCAATACAACAGCAGAAACCGCTTTCCTGACTGCGCAACTACCGCAACCGATCATGCAGAAGGTAGATTACAGAGAGAGAGTATGTACGGTTAAGCAATAGGTACACTTGACACGCCACACAGTGTGTTACCGCGTATAACATCACAGGTTGTGATTTGGTTGTTCACGAAAACACACGACCTCAAGTGCTAGTTTCTCCGAAACAGCAAAAAGAAAGTCCTCAGCACTGAAGTTCCTGAGTGCGGTTCCTTCCGCCCAAAAAAGTAGTCCCTTTCTGCTGCACAGATAAATCCGCCACACTCTGGCCACATCCACAACAGCTCGGCTTAGATACCTGACAGATAAGCTGGAATGTGGTTTTGCTCCAATCAGGCTATTAGGCTTTCACACAGATGGTGGGCGATATGGCAAAACTATCAGCGTCATTATTTAAGCTTGGCTTTACGGTGAGGGTGGAACCTCATTTGCAATGCAGCCGACAAGTTAAAATCTATACAACAAAAAAATAAATATGATAATTATTATTATTATTATTATATCATATATTATTATCATATTAATATGATAAAAAAAAATTAATGAATACAAAATAATGGAATAAGAATATCAATATTAATATTCTTTTGATAAAGAGTGTATTACAGCTCTAATGCCCTATTAACAATTTCCATTAGCTAGAACCAAGCTCTGTCAGAAAGGTCAAAACAAGCTCAAACCAAAGTGACTGCTGTACCCTGATTGGTGGGCTCGCATGAGCCAAAAAGATTTAACCATAATGTAGTACAGATACACCAACACGCTATTTACAGTAGACTAACACATTACACTTACTGAGTTACTGTACACCAACACACTACTTACAGCACACTAACGCATTACACTTACTGAGTTACTGTACACCAACACGCTACTTACAGCACACTAACACATTACACTTACTGAGTTACCGTACACCAACACACTACTTACAGTACACTAACACATTACACTTACTGAGCTACTGTACACCAACACGCTACTTACAGTACACTAACACATTACACTTACTGAGTTACTGTACACCAACACACTACTTACAGCACACTAACACTATACACTTACTGAGTTACTGTACACCGACACACTACTTACAGCACACTAACACATTACACTTACTGAGTTACTGTACACCGACACGCTACTTACAGCACACTAACACATTACACTTACTGAGTTACTGTACACCAACAAGCTACTTACAGTACACTAACACATTACACTTACTGAGTTACTGTACACCAACACACTACTTACAGTACACTAACACATTACACTTACTGAGTTACTGTACACCAACAAGCTACTTACAGTACACTAACACATTACACTTACTGAGTTACTGTACACCGACACACTACTTACAGTACACTAACACATTACACTTACTGAGTTACTGTACACCGACACACTACTTACAGCACACTAACACATTACACTTACTGAGTTACTGTACACCAACACGCTACTTACAGCACACTAACGCATTACACTTACTGAGTTACCGTATACCAACACACTACTTACAGCACACTAACACATTACACTTACTGAGTTACCGTATACCAACACGCTACTTACAGCACACTAACGCATTACACTTACTGAGTTACTGTACACCAACACGCTACTCACAGTACACTAACGCATTACACTCACTGAGTTACTGTACACCGACACACTACTTACAGCACACTAACACATTACACTTACTGAGTTACTGTACACCAACACACTACTTACAGCACACTAACGCATTACACTTACTGAGTTACTGTACACCAACAAGCTACTTACAGTACACTAACACATTACACTTACTGAGTTACTGTACACCGACACACTACTTACAGCACACTAACACATTACACTTACTGAGCTACTGTACACCAACACGCTACTTACAGCACACTAACGCATTACACTTACTGAGTTACCGTATACCAACACACTACTTACAGCACACTAACGCATTACACTTACTGAGTTACCGTATACCAACACGCTACTTACAGCACACTAACGCATTACACTTACTGAGTTACTGTACACCGACACACTACTTACAGTACACTAACACATTACACTTACTGAGTTACTGTACACCAACACGCTACTCACAGTACACTAACGCATTACACTCACTGAGTTACTGTACACCGACACACTACTTACAGCACACTAACACATTACACTTACTGAGTTACTGTACACCAACACACTACTTACAGCACACTAACGCATTACACTTACTGAGTTACTGTACACCGACACACTACTTACAGCACACTAACACATTAATGGACTGAGTGCAACACTGTGGATTTTATAAATAGACTGACTGAATTAAAAAGTGCTTTGATTGATGTGGACAGACGTTTAGCTGCATCTTGGTGCTCCCCTGCAGAGCAGATGACTGCACGCCTGCACTAGCTGCATCATCAGCACTGTTGATGGCCATCCTGCTGCTACAGACTCACTTCCGCTTCTAACTTTACACTTCCTGAAACTTTCTCCTCATAGCCCGGTGCCTCGTTTGCAGCGCCTCTCTAAACTCCTTGCGCCAATGAATTGGCATGGCCCGGCTCATGATAAGAATCAGCGGTGAACATGTCATATAAAAACGGCATGCTTGTGTGCTGACGCCAGTCCTGCTGCCCACAGAAGGGTGGGCGGTGACTACGTGCTGCAGGTGGGCAATGTGACCAAAATATACCATCACCATACAAGATGTTTTTCTGATACAGCATACGCCTGTGGTGCTTCTGAGAACCATTTGGTAATACTGTAGATGACGTGTTGACTGACTATCATGGAGTAATAAACTAACATTGTTTAAATAACGTTAAGTAAACAAGTAACAACTCCTACAGTACACTCCACAAGGCGGATGGTGATGTAATGGGATGGAATATATTAGATGTATCGAACCCTCCACTGCTCGGTTACTCAGTCACATGACCTTGAAAGTACCTATATGAGTGTGTGTGTATGTGTGTGCATGTGTGTGTGTGCATGTGTGTGTGTGTGTGTATGTGTGTGTGTGTACATATATGAGTGTGTGTGTGCATATATGAGTGTGTGTGTGTGTACATATATGAGTGTGTGTATGTGTGTGTACATATATGAGTGTGTGTGTGTGTACATATATGAGTGTGTGTATGTGTGTGTACATATATGAGTGTGTGTGTGTGTACATATATGAGTGTGTGTGTGTGTGTACATATATGAGTGTGTGTGTGCATATATGAGTGTGTGTGTGTGTACATATATGAGTGTGTGTGTGTGTGTACATATATGAGTGTGTGTGTGTGTACATATATGAGTGTGTGTATGTGTGTGTACATATATGAGTGTTTGTGTCTGTGTGTGTGTACATATATTAGTGTTAGTGTGTGTGTGTGTGTGTGTGTGTGTGTGTGTGTGTGTGTGAGTGTGTGTGTGAGTGAGTGTGTACATATATGAGTGTGTGTGTGTTCCGTATATATATGTTTTCCAAAATGTTATAAACTGCACTGCACAAGAAAAATGTTATAGGTGAGAAACCTGGTCACTGGTTAAATTATAAATCTTATTGTCATAATACCAATACAGGGTTATACAGTATAATGAAACACGGTCAGGTTCCTTCCCCAGTGCAGTATAAGAATATACGTGTAAATATAAATAGTGTACTGCATAGACAAATGTGCAACCAGTACAGTACGTGTACAGGACAAAGTGTAGAGCAGTATACAGGTTAAAGTTAAAGTGCAGTGTGGTTTATTGAGAAAGTCCAATCAGCTTACTGCTTCCAGGGCAAATGGGGAAGGCTCAGCGATACTGCAGGGCTAGTAGGGAAATCGCAGTAGCCAGTGGTCACTGAATGTTAATGCTACCATCTGTTTGAGACATGAATGTCATTTCGACGGTATCGATGACCTGTTTGTCAGACTGTATCGTTGATGAAATCTGTATTTGGAGTGTTACTGGACCTTCAGTTCTGAGTGGGTACGTCTCTCTATACACTGAATCCCATTACACTGCTGTAACTACGCCCACTCTGTAATGATACCTGTATTTAGTGATGATATCCATAATATCCTGATAAAAATAATTTAGCACAGTAACGGTAAGATAGTGACATACTGGCCAGCCCTATTCTAACATAAACCTAATATTACGCAGGTTGAA
>JAMWET010001424.1:0-2500 GCA_024036415.1 Prochilodus magdalenae | reverse complement strand
ACCACAAAAACACTGAGTACAATGATTCTGATTTCAAACCCAGTAATACACGACTCAAGTTCTCACGCAGCTGCTCAGGGTTCTGTAAGTACACATACGCGCCACCATACGCTCAGAGCAGCAGTGTTTATCAGGATGACACAAACAAATATAACTCCAAACTTCAGGGTCTAATTCCTTATTTGCTTTAATTATAGACTGTGCACAAAATTCTTTGTGCCGGGTCACGCTCACTGTGGAGAACAGAGCAAACGGTTCCTCTACTGTTCTATAAAAATAACTCTTAAAACAGATGGTTCTTCACGCTAGCGGCGGGCAATAGCTTAACACTTTGTACTGTATTGTATTACTTTCTTTATCACATATATATTATTTATATATATTTTTTCAGACATCTGATCCAAAGTACTAAATTTTAAAATATTAAATTCAGTATTTTATATTTCAATTTAAAACTGAAAATATCCCGTTAAACAGACTAACTAACTGCTCTATTTGTAACGAGACATGCGGTTGGTCAGTGTTGGACATATACTGACTGTATACCCCATTATTTCAAAAAAAGCATTCTGTATATATAAATATATATATAGATATATGGATATGTAGATATACGGAAATATATCTATACATATATCCAGATGATACATGGAATTTTATTAGGAACCCTATATGCATATTCTATATTATATATAATATATATATATATATATATATATATATATATATATATATATATATATATATATATATATATATTTATATATATGCTTCTAATAATATATCATGTTTCTGGATTTAGGTGACATCAGTGTTCAGCCAGTTGGTCCAGATTTGGTGGATGCCTTCCCTGGCCCAAATTCCCAGAGCACACCTGATTCAACTACGCCAAAATGCTGTCACCCATTTTAGCCAAATACAACCATTACATCAAAATAACAGTTATGCATGCGATATGTTTACATATATGTATATGTGTGTATGTATATATATATATATATATATATATATATATATATATATATTTATATATATATATATATATTTTTTTTTAATTTTTTTTTTTTTTTTTTGCATGCATAACTGTTTTCATGATAAATTAGTTCTATTTAGCACAAAAAAGGTTCCCTCTACGGCGACAAGGTTCCCGCCATTTTCAAATGTGTTCCATATAGAACCATACACGACACATTCCCCATCGATCTGAACTCAAGATGAGCAATATACTGTTATTCCTGTTAGCACCTCGATCAACTATACCACAATACGCTTTCCCATCTTACCATATAGTGCATACCGTCAACAACCGAACCATCACTGACCTGCATGTCTTAATACAAACACTGCATAATTAATAAAACCACAATCTCCACAGTTCCATACTGCATTCATGGCCCAGTTCTCCCTATAGCATCATAACATAACTCCAACAGTGACCTAATAAAGTGATATTCTGCTCTGGTTGACTAAGGAACCCTTGAAGAACCCACAAATGAGTCACCGTTTCCTGGCAGCGAAGCACTTTTTCTTGGGGTTCCTGGTTGTTTACCTGGATCCCGGGAGTAAACAAGCTGTTACCAGGGTTACAGGAAGCGTTGGATGCTGCAAAGGTGAACAGGTGCAGGCTAACTCTGCAGGCTCCAGTGGATGGACTGTATGCACAGGGCTCGGTGGCTTGTAAGCTATTCATTAGCAGGCTGTAACTAGGCTTATAAGCGAATGATGGGAGGTTATTAATGCTGAATAGACTAACTGGTGGTTTGGAGTAAGCTGTTAGGCCTGGGGTCATGATGTGCAGCAGCAGCAGCTAAATGGGCTAATATTAGCATGGAAATGTGTTTATTAGGTAGGTTTAATGGTTTAAGGCTAGCATAAGTCTTGTTTACGAAGTTTTGTGGACTTGCGCTGCTTATGTGGACTCTGGTTCGAATTCCGCCGGTCCACCTTAAATGGCCCGGCAGTTGCATTCTGTCGCCTGAGTTATTTTGCGTGCATGGTTGTTAATGCAGATACTGCTGCGTCTCCTTTAAGGGTGGACGCGGCTGTGTAAATTCGAACTAGAGGCTGACCAAAGCTTCGAAAAGCAGGAAGATGGCAACTTAAGGACGTGTACTCACATCTTCCATGGTGAAAGCCTTGAAAGATCCTTTCTGAGGGTCTGGAAAAGGCTCTTTATCTGGGATTAGTTCGGGCTTCTTCTCGCTGCTGGCCACTTTCTCCGATCCACCATGACGCGCGGATGAAGACACAGGAGGAACTGCTGGGCGTGAGATGAAGTTAACGGTACGGGGCTGTGCCCTTTTTCCTCTTTCGAGTCGACAGCAGCGAAACAACTTTGAGGTGAAGAGAGAGAGAGAAAAAAAAGTTTGGTTTCCGGCGAGCTTCCCCTCCACAAACAGCCTCCGCCACAGACAGCGCACTTCTCCGCTTCTTCTCCTCCTCCTCTAGTGAGGGAGCAGCGGGGAGTGAGTACAGGACGGGGACACCACCAGGGATGAGG
>JAMWET010001423.1:52500-61835 GCA_024036415.1 Prochilodus magdalenae | reverse complement strand
AAGAAAGAAAAGAGATAGAAAAAGAAAGAATAAGGAGGAGGGGTGTAAAAGGGTGAAAGAAGAAAAGAGAAGTTGAGTAGATAAGAGGAGAATAGGGGGAGGATTGGAGGGAAAGTGGGGGAGAGAGGGAGTGAGACTAAACATAACAGAAGTTAAGATAAGCCAGAATAGTGGCAACAAATTTTTTTTCACATGGTGTTTTTTATAGGTTGAAGGAAAATAAATTATAGCTCGTTAGCTGCTCGGAGTACTTCCTTCTGACCGCTCGTCTCTACTGTGTTGGCCGAACATCTTGGTGTTTTAACCAGCTTACAATTCTGATATTACCTAGCCCGTAGCCCCTGGCTAAGGCCAACGGGTCCTTCGTGGAGACCCTCAATGTGTGTGAGCACGCTGTCCTCCGTTGTCCTCCTTTTGCCGCCCATCGCAGACGGCTGCACCAGCAGACTAACATGCACACGCCGTTACAACGACTGTCCTTAAGAACACTGTCCGCGTCACAAAAGACTGCTGTGTCGTACCACTGTCATGGAGTACTCAGAATTGCAGCGGTTCATCTATCATTGACCATCCCGATTTAGTCTTTGGTTGATAACCCCAACGAACGGTGTGTGGGAGGCACCGTGGTCAGCACCAAGTTGAACAGTCTGTAGTCACACGTCCAGAAGACCTGGTGTCCCTCACACTCCACCACCTACCGCCCCCACCATCTGGCAGGAACTGCGTGTGAGGATGTCAAGCTGCATGGGAAGGATTATCACAGGACACCCATTAGGAACCTCTATCAGCTCCATACCGAGAATACGTCTTGGCGTGTGGGGTAGCAACACGGCGGCCCGACACCATACTGAGATGGCTCCAGAGCAGATGTAAATGATGGGCACAACGGAGGGGACTGGCCATGTGGCAGTGTGCCAAAGACCATAGTGTGAAGGAAGTAGCTGAATCTGCAGGTGTGTGGAAGCGTACGGTCATACGGGTCTACCAGCAGTGGATACAATCCCAGTCTACAGGGAATTCTCCTCGGAATGGTGCCAGGGAAGGCATCCACCACATCTGGACCAGCTGACCAGTTCGTTGATGTGAGAGTGTCTGAACACTGATGTGGCTACATCCAGAACCTCGTCCAGTCCATGCCTGATCCAGTCCCAGCTGTTGTTGGTGCTGGTGGAGGTCCTACACAGTGTTAGGTATATATGTATATGAATGAAGAGCTGACCAGGTCCAGCATTCCTCCAGGACACATGTTCCCCCACTCAGCGTCTCTCTCTCTCTACACTGGGTCAGTAAGCAGCAGGCACCTGTCACTATACACATGTGTTCCAGGCTAGACTCGGTCCCTATCAAGTGTGGCAGCTGTCCAGACGCAGGTCATTAGGGTCAGAGACCCACATCTCCCAGCAGAGGTGTCCACAAAACTGACCGTCAGCTTCAGTTAGACTGGCCGTCAGTTGGAATTGCCAACAGTCATCGTCAATTAAGGAGGAATGTGGAGGAACGTACTCGGCTTGAGCTTGTCCAAGTGCCAACTGCTCATAGTGCCGCTCAGGAGAGATACGCTGGATACCTTGATTAACACGCCCTATTAATTCTGTATATGTTGGTTTATAAACGCAGTCATAAGGCATTATAAAGCATTCATATCACCTTATAATACCAGCCATAAGCATGCCTAATTCCTCTATTCGTATTATTCCATAGCAGTTTAGAAATTAGAGCTCAGCTCATTTGAGCTAGGCTGGTAGCCACTGTGCTATGGGTCTGAGTTGTATAGAGGAGCCAGTCTGTATAGAATTATGACGGACAGGTGTCAATCATTTTAAGTAACACCTTATGAATGCATTTAAGAAGCTTTGTAAATACTTGACTCAAAGAATTCTAACTTTTCTGTATATTAAATTATCACCCAATTAACAATTATTAATCAGAAGAAATTATTAAAAATAAAAAGTTTGAAAATGTAACATGAAATCTAAATTCCAAAATAATCTCGTTATAGGATTGCTAGCCATCTGAATGACAAAACAAATATATAGCTAACAGTCAAATTTAAATTTAAAAATGAACAATTTTTTTTTTAATTGTATTGTTGATGAACAGGGACAATTCTTCAGAACTTACCTGAAAATCTAGGAAAATTTACACCTGGTGATCTCTAATACGGAATGCCATAGTGTTTTCAAGTTGAGAGGAACATCTCTAAGAACATACAGAATATTTTATTTTAAAAAAAAAAAAAAACAAAAAAAAAACAGAAAATTTTGTAATTATAATTAATTAAATTCAATTTTGAGTGCATTCAAAAGCTGGTTTGTTTGGCTTGTGGAAAATGTAAACAAAAAAAGTTTATCTGTAATACAATCAGCAAAAAAAAAATAAGGATGTTGATGGGGTTGCTAACTATGTTTGAGGAGAATTGTGTTATTAGAAAATTAGAATTTTTGTGAAATTTTGACTCTAAAAAGAAAAAAAAATTTCAACATGTGTTCTATATATTGAGTGGGTGTGGTGTGGGGTGTAAACAGAGTGGCTATGTTGGGTGTGAGGTGGTTCAGATGTTTTGTACAGTGGTGGTGATGGAACCCAGGGTTCTCCATATCTAGAACACACATATAGACACTGTATGTACTATCTAACCCACCAGTGAACCTACACGTGTCTTCTGAGTGTGTATGGAATGTTGGTGAGGAAAATCTGGAAAACCTGGAAATACTAAGTTCCTTTGGGGGACTATTTGACCTCACAGCGCCCTGCAGCATGTATCCCTCCACCATGAATGGAGTTCAAGGCTGAGAGCTTCTCCACACTATCATAAACAGCGTCTCAGACATCAGGCAGCGTATTCAGAACCACCTCCTGTAGGAACTTCCTGTGAGGGAGCTTTTAGAGGGGACATCTGGTTACCTTCACCACCACTGTGTACAGGTCTGAAATTCCCTTTAAGTCAAATCAATCAACTGAAATGAACACGGTTGTCACAGATGTGTCTTTCAGTGAGGTGGTTTAGAGTGAATTCTGTGGCTTCTGTTTATCAGTGCAGTGTGCTGGAGGCCTCAGCAGGCCTGGGAGAGAACCGTCCTGCTCAGATTGGGTTTGGCAGGCCTGGCTGCGGGTCAGTGCTCAGGGACGTTAATCAGCGCTGATGGGACACAGCAGAGAGCCCAACGTGGAAATGCTCATTTAACCACACGTTCTAATGACACTTATTACAGAGCAGATTCGACAGGACAGCCCGCTCTCTCTCTCTCTCTCCCTCTCTCTCTCTCTCTCCCGCTCTCTCTCTCTCTCTCTCTCTCAATCTCTCTCTCTCTCTCTATCTCTCGCTCTCTCCTTCTCTCTCTCTCTCTCTCTCTCCTTCTATCTCTCTCTCTCTCTCTCTCTCTCTCTCCCGCTCTCTCTCTCTCTCTCTCTCTCTCTCTCTCTCTCTCTCTCTCTCTCGATCTCTCCTCGTCTCTCCTCTGTCTCGTCTTCCCTCTCTCTCCCTCTCTCTCTCTCTCTCTCTCTCCCTCTCTGTCTCTCTCTCCCACTCTCTCTCTCTCTCTCCCTCTCTCTCTCTCACCCGCTCTCTCCCGCTCTCTCTCTCTCTCTCTCACTCCCTCTCTCTCTCTCTCTCTCTCTCCCTCTCTTTCTCTCTCTCCCGCTCTCTCTCTCTCTCTCTCCCTCTCTCTCTCTCTCCCGCTCTCTCTCTCTCTCTCTCTCTCTCCCGCTCTCTCTCTCTCTCTCTCCCTCTCTCTCTCCCTCTCTCTCTCTCTCTCCCGCTCTCTCTCTCTCTCTCTCGTCCCCTAGAGCATAATGAACCACTGAGAAGAACCAAGACCCCACCCCCTCCCTGCGGTGGTACAGGGCTATAAGGAAGCTTAGGGAGACTGAAGATCAGACAGGAGATCTGGGAGACTGAACCTCGACTTCTCAGTAAGGTCCAGGGAACCGGTTCCTCCTCTGGCTCCTCTGACCACTTCATTTCAACAATGTAATCACACGGGCCAACAGGTGAAACAGAAGCCATATGTCGGCGCTCCGGCTGCCAGCTCCCCCTGTCCTCCCACCAGGAGCCGGGAGATGAATCCTTTCTGCTATGTTGGAAACGGCACTTTGCCAGAACAATAGCCAGCTGGTCAGATCCTGGCCAAAGAGCAACACGGCGCTATTCACAGAGCAAACTCCACTCAGGGGTCTAGCTACGGGGGAGGTGGGGGCATACGGGGCTGTTTGGTCCCCTCATGTGGAAACAAGCACCCCCCCACATTTCTGCACATATCTACACATCATTAAACACCATTTATCTTCACTATAGGTTAGCTAGGTCAGCAATACCGGACTAATAAACACTAATAAACAGCAATAAACACTAATAAACAACAAACAGTAATAAACACTTATAAACAGTAATAAATAATAAACACTAATAAACAGCAATAAACATCAAATAAACAGTAATAAACACTAATAAACAGCAATAAACACTTATAAACAACAAACAGTAATAAACATCAAATAAACAGTAATAAACACTAATAAACACTAATAAACAGCAATAAACACTTATAAACAGAAATAAAAAACACTGATATACACTAATATACACTAATAAACAGCAATAAAACTACTAAACAGTAATAAACACTAATAAACAAACACTAATAAACAGTAATAAACAGCAATATACACTAATAAACAGCAATAAACACTAACAAACAGTTATAAACAGCAATAAACACTAATGTACACTAAAAACAGCAATAAAACTACTAAACAGTAATAACACTAATAAACAGTAATAAACACTAATAAACAGTAATAAACACTAATAAACAAACACTAATAAACAGTAATAAACACTAATAAACAAACACTAATAAACAGTAATAAACACTAATAAATTAATAAAACTAATAAACAATAATAAACGGTAATAAACAGTAATAAACTAATAAACAACACTACTAAACAGTAATAAACAGCAATACAACTACTAAACAGTAATAAACACTAATAAACAGTAATAAACACTAATAAACGGTAATAGACAATAAGAAACAGTAATAGACACTAATAAACAGTAATAAACACTAATAAACAGTAATAAACACTAATAAACAAACACTAATAAACAGTAATAAAACTAATAAACGGTAATAGACAATAAGAAACAGTAATAGACACTAATAAACAGTAATAAACACTAACAGTAATAAACACTAACAGTAATAAACACTAACAGTAATAAACAGTAATAAACACTAATAAACAGTAATTAACAAACACTAATAACTAACTATAAACACTAATAAAAACACTAATAAACACTGTATTGCACTAATATACAGTAATAAACACTCTAATAAACCGTTATAAAACTAATAAACGGAAGGACTGATACTCTCAGCTACAATTCAGAACTAAACTAATAAAATTAATGAATTAATTAAATAACTAAGTGAATATGAAGGTGTGAATGTGAGCGTGAGTAGATTCCTGCACTCACTAACACACCGGGGTCACGGTAGCAGTGTTACCGTCAGTACCTGCTCAGCACACAAATGGAACTTGGTACCACCCACTTCCTGTTGTTTGGTGGTTGTTACGCTATCCCAGGTGGTTGCTAGGATGTTATTAGGTTGCTGCTATGGTACCACAAAACCTTAATGAGCAGTTTATAATGGGTCATGATTTAAGCTGGGTGTCTGAACTGTAGCTCCCTGTTTATTCCTGTGGAGGAACGTATCCTCACTGAACGATGATTACGAAAGTCCTCCAGTCAATAAGCTGTATACCTCATAGGTGTTAGTGTTAGTGAACGGAACCAGACAGTGTTCAGGGACTTCTGGAGTCTCAGTTTTGGCCCATAAAACGTTGGTGCTTCACCAAAAAGATCAAAGCAGGAACCAGAGATACGAGGTTTTATTCTGAGAGCAGTGACGCGCCTACATGGGGAAGAGACGTAGCTCTCCCTCCGAAATACGATTCTGGCTTTACCGCTGCTCCAAGGGCCAGTTGGTGGTGGTGAAGAGGGAAGGGGGGGTCTCTGGGTGACCGCATAAAACACAGCGAGGGTCCGCTGCCCCCTCTGCCCCCCGAGCAGTAGGCCTATGTGAGCGAACCATCAATTTGACGCCATTAATCTTTTATTGTAATATCTAATTACTCATCCTATTTAGCTGTCAGGAGTGCACTGGGCGAGTGCACCGCAGGGTTCGGACGCTTAGCAACCCTCTCTGGCCCCTACCTTTGGCTCCCCCAGCAGGAATCACATCTTCACCTGGCCCGTGAAGCGTCCTTGCCTTGTCCTGGACATCATGATTAATGTACACCCCCCCCCACCGGCCCCTTAGGGTCATACTCCACGGCCCCCTGCCACGAAAGCAAAAAGCCGCGGCCCTTGAGCGGCGTCCAGCTAGAAGCACCGTGAGCCGGGTATCTTTGGCAGACCCTGCTTTGGTCCGTGTGGAACAGTGACAGCTTGTTGAAGAAGATGAATGAAAAATACAGCGTATGGCCAAACGGACCTCCGCCAGGCGCTGGCAGCGTCTCTCACACGGGCTTTAATCATCAGCACGCTGACAAAAGCATCTACTCCACAGCCCAGGGACGCTGGCTTTACTGAGGAGCTGTGTGAAAATATAATATACAATAAAACATCTTCATATAACAATAATCCGGTAATCTGGACACTTAGTACTGAGGGATTATTCCTAACACTGACTATCCAGTATCAGCGATAGATTATTCAGTATCCACTATGAATTATTGAGCATCTACTATGAATTATTCAGTATCCACTATGAATTATTCAGTTTCTACTATGAATTATTCAGTATCCACTATGAATTATTCAGTATCCACTATGAATTATTCAGCATCTACTATGAATTAATCAGTTTCTACTATGAATTATTCAGTTTCTACTATGAATTATTCAGCATCTACTATGAATTATTCAGTATCCACTATGAATTATTCAGCATCTACTATGAATTATTCAGTATCTACTGTGAATTATTCAGTATCTACTATGAATTATTCAGTATCCACTATGAATTATTTAGCATCTACTTAAAATTATTCAGTATCTACTATGAATTATTCAGTATCTACTATGAATTATTCAGCATCTACTATGAATTTTTCAGTATCCACTATAAATTATTCAGCATCTACTATGAATTATTCAGTATCTACTATGAATTATTCAGTATTTACTATGAATTATTCAGTATCCACTATGAATTATTTGGCATCTACTATAAATTATTCAGTATCTACTATAAATTATTCAGTATCCACTATGAATTATTCAGTATCCACTATGAATTATTCAGCATCTACTATGAATTATTCAGTATCCACTATGAATTATTCCGTTTCTACTATGAATTATTCAGTTTCTACTATGAATTATTCAGCATCTACTATGAATTATTCAGTATCCACTATGAATTATTCAGTATCCACTATGAATTATTCAGTATCTACTATGAATTATTCAGCATCTACTATGAATTATTCAGTATCCACTATGAATTATTCAGTATCTACTATGAATTATTCAGTATCTACTATGAATTATTCAGTATCTACTATGAATTATTCAGTATCCACTATGAATTATTCAGCATCTACTATGAATTATTCAGTATCTACTATGAATTATTCAGTATCTACTATGAATTATTCAGTATCTACTATGAATTATTCAGTATCCACTATGAATTATTCAGTTTCTACTATGAATTATTCAGTATCTACTATGAATTATTCAGTATCCACTATGAATTATTCAGTATCCACTATGAATTATTCAGCATCTACTTTAAATTATTCAGTATCTACTATGAATTATTCAGTATCTACTATGAATTATTCAGCATCTACTATGAATTTTTCAGTATCCACTATGAATTATTCAGCATCTACTATGAATTATTCAGTATCTACTATGAATTATTCAGTATCCACTATGAATTATTCAGCATCTACTATGAATTATTCAGTATCCACTATGAATTATTCAGTATCTACTATGAATTATTCAGTATCTACTATGAATTATTCAGTATCCACTATGAATTATTCAGCATCTACTATAAATTATTCAGCATCTACTATTATTCAGTATCTACTATGAATTATTCAGTATCTACTAGAATTATTCAGTATCCACTATGAATTGTTCAGCGTCTACTGTGAATTATTCAGTATCCACTATGAATTGTTCAGCGTCTACTATGAATTATTCAGTATCCACTATGAATTATTCAGCATCTACTTTAAATTATTCAGTATCTACTATGAATTATTCAGTATCTACTATGAATTATTCAGCATCTACTATGAATTATTCAGTATCCACTATGAATTATTCAGCATCTACTATGAATTATTCAGTATCTACTATGAATTATTCAGTATCCACTATGAATTATTCAGCATCTACTATGAATTATTCAGTATCTACTATGAATTATTCAGTATCCACTATGAATTATTCAGTATCCACTATGAATTATTCAGCATCTACTATAAATTATTCAGTATCCACTATGAATTATTCAGCATCTACTATGAATTATTCAGTATCTACTATGAATTATTCAGCATCTACTATGAATTATTCAGTATCTACTATGAATTATTCAGTATCTACTATGAATTATTCAGTATCCACTATGAATTATTCAGTATCCACTATGAATTATTCAGCATCCACTATAAATTATTCAGTATCCACTATGAATTATTCAGCATCTACTATGAATTATTCAGCATCTACTATGAATTATTCAGTATCCACTATGAATTATTCAGCATCTACTATGAATTATTCAGTATCTACTATGAATTATTCAGTATCCACTATGAATTATTCAGCATCTACTATGAATTATTCAGTATCTACTATGAATTATTCAGCATCTACTATGAATTATTCAGTATCTACTATGAATTATTCAGTATCCACTATGAATTACACCGTGTAATATTTAATGTAAGTGTTATTTAATTTGCATCAGATGTTTATTTTTAAAACATATTTGTAAATTCAAATTGCACAAATAAGTAAAGTAAGTAAAAGTAAATAAACTGAAATGTGTAAATGTGATGTGGATGTAAATGATGAGATGTGTTTTCCGGTTTGCAGGACGTGTGTTTCTGCATGTGGGGTATAAATCCAGCCGTGCTGCGTCACTGCGAGTTTAGCGCGCTCGTAAAGCAGCTCGTTTGTTCACGTCCCAGCCTTTTCCTGGCATTGCACATTCACAGGGCTTTTGTTTCAGAGCTCTTGTTGTCATTACAGCACGCTCTGCCCCCCAGCTGGGAGCATATCCCCCCATTCC
>JAMWET010001423.1:37500-47500 GCA_024036415.1 Prochilodus magdalenae | reverse complement strand
GAGAGGAGCCTCCCTCCAGCCCTCCAACTACGGCTCCAGCCAGGCCAGGCACACTGGCAGGCAGACGGTGGGCCTGTGGGATCCTTCCTGCGGTGGTTTAATGCTGATGGGTTAGAAGCAAACAAAGAACATGACTTTATGACTTTATGAATTTCAGACTGGAGAGAGAGAGAGGAGAGAGATCCGGAGAGAAAAGAGAGAGAGAGAGAGAGAGTAGATCCTCCGGCAGAGACAGTGAAAAGCTCTGCTTTAATGCGATTGCCTCCATAGAGTATTACTCCAAAGTCTCCGAGGATCCAGCCTCCCTACACAATCTTACACCCACAGTATACACACTATACATCAAACTCTCTATAGCTCAATACACGTTATTTCATTTATTACTGCAGAGAACAATTGCTTGCGCTTTATTGACATTCAGAGCGTGTCTGTATATCCGGCACATATACTAATGGCATATATCCCTATCCCTGAAGCAAAATAATAGCATAATAACAGAAAGCAGAAAGATCTATATATTAATCTCCTTATACCATTATCCACATACACATTAATTATTATAATTATACACACACACATATGATATACACAATATATAGATAATCAGTATATAATACAATAATATACTATATATAGATAATCAACATCAGTAATTACACAACAAGCAGAAATACTTATATACATCAGTTTAAATATGTATATATATTACATGCTGTATGTATATTGTGATTATACACACATACACCTAAAGATAAATAAATATACCTAATACATAGATAAAGTCAACATCAGTAATTACACACACACACACACATATATATATATATATATATATATATATTGGTGATTATACTATATACATAATAATAATATATACATATATATATATAACATATATACACATATATATATATATTAGATGCGGTATGTATATTGTGATTATACACACATACACATATATAAAGATAAATAAATATACCTAATACATAGATAAAGTCAACATCATCAGTAATTAAACAACAAGCTGAAATACTTATATACATAAGTTATATATAGACATTAAATGCTGTATGTATGTTGTGATTATACACACATGCACATATATATATATATAGATAAATATGTATATACATGATATATAGATAAAGTCCATATCAGTAATTACACAGTAAAGTTAACCAGCTCGCAACAAGCAGAAAAACTCCACCTTAACTTTCTCCACTTTTACAGCTGCTTCAGTTTCCATTGGGCTCTACTGATGGAGGCACAGTGCCACCCACTGGCCACAGGCGGAACTGCAGCATGGCTCTGGCCTGTCTGTACAGGTCTGTCTGCTGTTCCTAACTTTTAAAGTCAGCCTGAAATCAAACAGACCCTTTGTGCTACCTGCGTAGTTCATGCGCCTGATGGTGTAAACATGACTCCTCACGTCGTATCGTTTAAAGGATTAGAGCTCATTAAAGAGCAGCTCAGCAGCAGTGAGTGTGTTCCTGCCAGGGAGACGGTTATATGGTACAGGGACTTTAGAGGAGACACATACAGACACCACCACACTGGGCAGAATGTGCGGTGAGAGCGCTACACCAAGCTGTACGTATCTGTGTCCAAAATCAGATGACCCAGAGTCGGGTGGAGGGGGAAGTCATTACTACAGCGCCACCCTGAGGCAGACCAGAGTGTGGGTGTAGCAGCTAAACAGTGATCTATTAGAAGAAACCAGGAAGGACAAGGTCTTTAATCCGGTGGTAATCAGTGGGATCTTAAAATTGTACATGAATCTCAGAATTTGGGGCCGGTTGGTGGGGTGTCACTGACACCATGCACCCATGCTAGCCTCCTCTGAGCAGATCCACCTTGATGATGATTCCAGGTTTGAAGTCCCATATTATGGGGTCCTGGGGGTCTGAACTTTAGTACAAACAGACCTCAACTTGATGATGATCTCAGGTTTGAAGTCCCATATTATGGGGTCGTGGGGGTCTGGAACCCCCTAATTAAAAAAGTGAATCAAGGATTAAATGAGAGTGTCAAAGACACTGAGGTCGGGTGCTGGATTCAGATGGTGTAGCTCTGGTCTGGTGCTGATGTAGTTTTTTTCTGGTGCTGGCTTAGGCTGGTGTAGTTCTGGTCTGGTGTAGTTCTTGTCTGGTGCTGGTTTAAGATGGTGTAGTTCTGGTCTGGTGCTGGTTTAAACTGGTACAGTTCTGGTTTGGTGCTGGTTTAATCTTGCAAAGCTCTATTTAGATGCTGGTTTAAGATGCTGTAGTTCTGGTCCGGTCTCACACCGTTCACACCGCACACACCGCTCACATTAAATGAGAGAACTGGTACAGTTCTGGTTTGGTGCTGGTTTAGGATGGTATAGTTCTGGTCTGCTGCTGGTTTAAACTGGTACAGTTCTGGTTTGGTGCTGGTTTAGGATGGTATAATTCTGGTCTGCTGCTGATTTAAACTGGTACAGTTCTGGTTTGGTGCTGGTTTAAGATGGTATAGTTCTGGTCTGGTGCTGGTTTAAACTGGTACAGTTCTGGTTTGGTGCTGGTTTAGGATGGTATAATTCTGGTCTGCTGCTGATTTAAACTGGTACAGTTCTGGTTTGGTGCTGGTTTAAGATGGTATAGTTCTGGTCTGGTGCTGGTTTAAACTGGTACAGTTCTGGTTTGGTGCTGGTTTAGGATGGTATAATTCTGGTCTGGTGCTGATTTAAGCTTGTAAAGCACTATTCAGATGCTGGTTTAAGGTGGTGTAGTTCTGGTCTGGTGCTGCTTTAAGCTGGTATAGTTCTGGTCTGGTGCTGGTTTAAGATGGTGTAGTTCTGGGCTGGTGCTGGTTTAATCTGGTACAGTTCTGGTCTGGTGCTGGTTTAAGATGGTGTAGTTTTGGTCTGGTGCTGGTTTAAACTGGTACAGTTCTGGTTTGGTGCTGGTTTAGCATGGTATAATTCTGGTCTGGTGCTGATTTAAGCTTGCAAAGCACTATTCAGATGCTGGTTTAAGATGCTGTAGTTCTGGTCCGGTCTCACACCGTTCACACCGCACACACGGTTCACACCGCTTACATACCTTACACCGCTCACACCCCTTACACCGCTCACACCGCTCACACCGTTTACGTTAGCATGGTGGCTAAGTCATTGTGTTTCCAGGATGCCTGGGTTCAGCTCGGCGTGGGAAACTCAGCGTTATGTACATTTACATTTAGGGCACTTAGCAGATGCTCCTATCCAGAGCGACTTCAACCGCGCTTACTGTTCCGTCGGATAACGTAGCTACGCAAATGTGCAGCCTCCCAACAAAGGCCACGAAGGACTTTCCGAAACTGACTCCACGTGAGACAAACTGAAAATGGAAATACTGATGAAGACCCGCAAACAAAACTCTACAGCCATGCAAAGCGTCTTTATGAGACATGTCTTCGGGCCGGGACCCCGGTGGGCGTGGCCAAAGCCTCTGGATTAGCCGCTGATGGACAGCTATACGTCGGCCTCATTCAGAAACCTGCAGTCTGGCTTTACAGGTGTGCAGCCCCAACAGCCTGAACCACCTCCTCCCCAAGCCCTGTTTAAATATTCCACAATCACTCCAGCTTTCCCAGAGCCCGAGCTGCTATTGATTCAGCCTCTTCACAGAGCACGCGTGGATCAGCCATTTACGGCCGGCCTTTCATGTCGGCATGCTGTGAAAACAGCGTCTGCGGAGCTCAGTGCCGCTCTTATTGTCCCGGCTTGTTATCCCTGCTGGCCCTGTGCCAGGACAGAGCGCTGTGTATGATCACGTGCTGGTTTACTTACATTATCAGGACCAAAATATCCCAACAGCAGGAACACCAGGAGATCAACTGACCAGCAGCCCAACAGACTTACAGAACCTAAACCGCCCTGACGTTCATAATCACAAATATATATATACACATATATGTCTTTCAGTATGGCGTCGGGCCGCCGCGTTCGCTAACCCAACACGCCAGACGTCTCGGTATGGAGCTGTAGAGGTTCCTGATGGAGTCCTGTGATAATCCATCCCATGCAGCTTGAACATCCTCACACAGTTCCTGCAGATGGTGCGGTAGGGGTGGAGGGACACCAGGTCTTCTGGACATGTGACTACAGACCGTTCATCTCGGTGCTGACCACGGTGCCTCCACACACGGGTTCGTTGGGCGTCTCCACCAAGACTAAAGCGGGACTCGTCACTGAAGATGACCCGCTGCCATTCTGAGTCACTCCATGACAGTCTGGTACGACACCACTGCAGTCTTTGGTGACGGTGACGTGGTGTTAAGGACAGTCGTGGTAACGGTCTGTGTGCATGTAGTCCTGCGTGGTGCAGCCGTCTGCCGATGGTGCTGCACTAACAGGATGACTCATGGAGGACACCACTGCTCGCTGGAGGCCTGTGGTGGGGTCTGTTGGGTCAGTCAGGTACCGAACTACTAAGTTTCATTCCTGTCGGTTGATATATATATACAGAGTATATAGAGTAATATATTTAGTATGTGCATAACTCTATAGGTACTTGCATGTGTGTGTAGTGTGTGTGTGTGTGAGATTGTGAGTGTGTGTGTGTGTGTGTGTGTGTGTGTGTGTGTGTGTGTGTGTGTTTGTGTGTGTGTGTTTCAGTCTGCTTGTTTATTACGTTGCTGTAAGTGGTTAATATCTCTCTCGGATTGCGGGAGCGTCGTTGGGGGCCGGGGGGCCGGGGGGGCGGCAGGTGTGTTCCTACACTCTCCGGGCATTCTTCGCTGCCACTTAAGCGGAAAAACTCAAATTTAGTGGATTAAGATACATGCAGGTACTAACAGCTCTGGAAGATGTTTGGCAGAGCGCTTCACGCTCTCACTCTCTCCAGACTTCAGCAGCCTTTTGATGTCACGGCAACTCCAGGACAAGTTCCAGCAGAAAACCGAACCAGAATCAGAAACATTAAAGCGACAAATCACATCCACTCACTTTCCCTCTCTTACCCTAACCACGGGGATCAGCCAAGGCACGCTACCTGCTCTGCTGTAGCTTTGATGCTAATGTAGCAGACAAGGAGGGGAAGCTTATATCCCCTCCATTAGCACCACCCAGGGGCGCCGGACCGCTAGGAATGGTGGAGTGCACTGTGAAATAGTACACAGTTGCTTGGGTGTTGCTAGTTGGTAACTTGGGTGTTGCTAGTTGGTAACGTAGGTGTAGCTAGTTGGTAACTTGGGTGTTGCTAGTTGGTAACTTGGGTGTTGCTAGTTGGTAACTTGGGTGTTGCTAGTTGGTAACTTAGGTGTGGCTAGTTGGTAACTTGGGTGCTGCTAGTTGGTAACTTGGGTGTTGCTAGTTGGTAACGTAGGTGTAGCTAGTTGGTAACTTAGGTGTGGCTAGTTGGTAACTTGGGTGTTGCTAGTTGGTAACTTGGGTGTTGCTAGTTGGTAACTTAGGTGTGGCTAGTTGGTAACTTGGGTGTTGCTAGTTGGTAACTTGGGTGTTGCTAGTTGGTAACTTGGGTGTAGCTACCTGGTAACTTAGGTGTTGCTAGTTGGTAACTTGGGTGTTGCTACCTGGTAACTTAGGTGTTGCTAGTTGGTAATTTGGGTGTCGCTAGTTGGTAATTTGGGTGTTGCTAGTTGGTAACTTGGGTGTTGCTAGTTGGTAACTTGGGTGTCGCTAGTTGGTAACTTGGGTGTTGCTAGTTGGTAACTTGGGTGTTGCTAGTTGGTAACTTGGGTGTTGCTAGTTGGTAATTTGGGTGTTGCTAGTTGGTAATTTGGGTGTTGCTAGTTGGTAATTTGGGTGTTGCTAGTTGGTAACATGGGTGTTGCTAGTTGGTAACATGGGTGTTGCTAGTTGGTAATTTGGGTGTTGCTAGTTGGTAACATGGGTGTTGCTAGTTGGTAACATGGGTGTTGCTAGTTGGTAATTTGGGTGTTGCTAGTTGGTAACATGGGTGTTGCTAGTTGGTAACATGGGTGTTGCTAGTTGGTAATTTGGGTGTTGCTAGTTGGTAACATGGGTGTTGCTAGTTGGTAACATGGGTGTTGCTAGTTGGTAATTTGGGTGTTGCTAGTTGGTAACATGGGTGTTGCTAGTTGGTAACATGGGTGTTGCTAGTTGGTAACATGGGTGTTGCTAGTTGGTAATTTGGGTGTTGCTAGTTGGCATTCCTTCAGATAACATAGTGTTGCACACTAAAAAGTTGAAAGTGAGGGAACGCCAGAAGGACCATTCGGCGAATCGCTGCAGGGCAAATATACCTAAATGGAGAATGTGTGCTTGCTCAGAGCTGAGAAGTGCTGTGTGGAAACGTGGGACAAATTCCCATTTAGAAATATTTGCCCTGCAGTGACTCTCCAAAGGGCACAAGGGGAAGAAGCAGAGACGTTTCCTGCAGCTCCAGCAGACCTGCTCCGTGTGCATTACCTTATCTGACGTTTGAAAGGCACGTGCTGGACACCCATGATTTATTGCGCTGAACTTGTTTCAGGTTTATCAGCGAGTCGACTTCAAGCGGCTTGATTTGGACAGACTGTCAGAGGTGAGGGTTCAACTCCAGGGCTGTCGATAACATTGAAGGAAACACCTGGACGCCCACACCCAAAACTCACCTGAGAGACCGCTGCACGCTCCAAGACGAGACAGAGGCCAGGAGGTTCAAACAGCCCCGTAATTAAGTGCTAGTGATGGAGATCCACTCACCGAGCACTAGACAAACAAACGGTAACGCGGCCGCCAGATGGAGGAGGACTGTTCACTGATCACAGAGGGGTACAGCTCGAGCCAATCCAACAACGGTTAAAGAGCCAGTAGCACGTCGTTTCTTGTATTTTGTCATTTTTCTTCACTTCTAACATTTGTGTGGCCACTTTATTAGAAACACTTGTCTTGTACTTCCACTAACTGGCCACTTTATCAGAAACACCTACCTTGTGCTTCCATTAACTGGCAAATTGGCCAGTTTATATGAAACACCTACCTTCTACTTCAAATAACTGGCCACTTTATTGGAAACACCAACCTTGTACTTTCGCTGCCTGGCCACTTT
The DNA here is from genome assembly GCA_024036415.1 of Prochilodus magdalenae. NCBI lineage: Eukaryota > Metazoa > Chordata > Actinopteri > Characiformes > Prochilodontidae > Prochilodus > Prochilodus magdalenae. Next base: position 40,484 of record JAMWET010001423.1, on the reverse strand, counting down.
ATCGGAAACACCAACCTTGTCCTTCCACTAACTGGCCACTTTATTGGAAACACCAACCTTGTCCTTCCTACCTGGCACACTATATAAACCAACCTTGTGCTTCCACTTGGCATTGGAAACACCCACCTTGTGCTTCCACTAACTGGCCACTTTATTGGAAACACCAGTCTTGTGCTTCCACTAACTGGCCACTTTATTAGAAACACCAGCCTTGTGCTTCCACTAACTGGCCACTTTATCAGAAACACCTACCTTGTGCTTCCGATAACTGGCAAATTGGCCAGTTTATATGAAACACCTACCTTCTACTTAAAATAACTGGCCACTTTATTGGAAACACCAACCTTGTACTTTCGTTGCCTGGCCACTTTATTGGAAACACCTACCTTTTGCCTCCCGTAACTGGGCACTTTATTAGAAACACCAACCTTGTGCTTCCACTAACTGGCCACTTTAGAGGTGTTTCTGATAAAGCAACAGTTAGTGGGAGCACAAGGTGTGTGTTTCCAATAAAGTGGCCAGGAGGAGTGTATTCCAGGGCAGCGGTATTCCACCGTGGGCTGCTGTAGGAAGTCAGGTTTTCTCAGTGTTAATGCTGCAGCAGCTCTTCAGTGCTACACAAGGCCGTGGTTTTATTCCATTAGCCGTGTTCCCGTAGCCTTGGGCTCTACGGCTTAAAGAAAGCGCACACGACTTTCATCCAGACGATCGGTCTGAAGCCATCAGCGGCGGCGTCCGAGGAGGTCCACACTCCATTACGTGAGAGCATGTGTCACACACTGCCAGGCAAACCCTGCAATCAGCCGTTCCCCATTTACTGCCATTAGCGTGTTGTGATAGCAGCCGTCTGAGGCCTTTCCTCAAGCTCTGACAAGCCCCGCCGCAAACGGAGCGCATCCAAAGCCATCGCAAAATCCTGCTAAATTCCTCTAATAGAGTGCAGGGCCTTTTGGGCTTCAGCCTGCTCCCGCTTAAAACTCCGTAATTACATTATCTCCCCGGCACATTCGCCTGCGGGGCCTGGAAGAAAGGCCGGCGCTCTGCAGAGTGCACGGCCTCTCTCTAGCGTTGGGGATGACTGCGGTTATCAGAGGGAGAAGAGAAGAGGCTGCTGGCTCTTACAGCTCAGACACAGACTAACAACCTGTATAACAGTGTCTATACACAGTATATATATATAACAGTGTCTATATACATATATATAATATAACAGTGTCTATATATGTATATATAACAGTGTCTATATACCTATATATAACAGTGCCTATATACGTATATATAATAGTGTCTATACACAGTATATATAATATAACAGTGCCTATATACGTATATATAATAGTGTCTATATACGTATATATAATATTACAGTGTCTATATATAGTATATATAATATAACAGTGTCTATATACGTATATATAATACAACAGTGCCTATATACGTATATATAATATAACAGTGTCTATATACGTATATATAATATAACAGTGTCTATATACGTATATATAATATAACAGTGTCTATATACAGTATGTATAATACAACTGTGTATATATACAGTATATATAATATAACTGTGTCTATATACGTATATATAATGTAACAGTGCCTATATACCTATATATAATAATGTCTATACACAGTATATATAATAGAACAGTGTCTATATACAGTATATATAACAGTGTCTATATACAGTATATATAACAGTGTCTATATACGGTATATATAAAAGAACAGTGTCTATATATGTATATATAATATAACAGTGTCTATATACGTATATATAATATAACAGTGTCTATATACGCTATATATAATATAACAGGGTCTATATACACATATATAATAGAACAGTGACTATATAGAGTTTATATAATAGAATGGTCTATATACATTATATATAATAGAACAGTGTCTACATACGTATATATAATATAACAGTGTTTATATACGGTATATATAATATAACAGTGTCTATATACAGTATATATAATATAACTGTGTCTATATGTATATATAATATAACAGTGTCTATATATATAAAATATAACAGTGTCTATATACGTATATACTGTATAATATAACAGGGTTTATATACGTAATATAACAGTGTCTATATACGTATATATAATGTAACAGGGTATATATATATATATATATATATATATATATATATATATATATATAATATATACTGTCTGTATAGGCATATATATAAAATTACAGTCTTATTGCTGTATTACTGTACTAGTCTATTTGTGTAAGTTCAAGCTAAGCCTTATCGCTGTACCTGACTGAGTCTGTAAGTTCATCCTGTTGTCCAGTGTACCTCGGAGAAGAGTCTGAAACCATTTGAGCAGTTGTAAGATTTGGAGAGGGGTCACATGGCAGGGCTCTGAGAAATGGGAGGGTGCTATTGACATGTAGTGTACCATACCGGCTGTGTGGATACTACGCTATCACACTGTCGGCAGCACCAGATAGATAAAGGCACTCGGAGTGACCCAACAGTTCAGACTGAGCAGTGATGCCCTCAAGCAGTGAGTGGCTCCAGAGTCCTCAAATGCAGCGGCAGACGGCTGCACCACGCAGGACTACATGCACACAGGACCGTTACCACGACTGTCCTTAACACCACGTCACCGTCACCAAAGACTGACGCAGTGGTGTCGTACCAGACTGTCTCCATGGAGGGACTCAGAATGGCAGCGGGTCATCTTCAGTGACGAGTCCCGCTTTAGTCTTGGTGGAGACGCCCAACGAGTCCTCAGTGTGTGGAGGGCACCGTGGTCATTCAGCCATGACCAAGATGAAACGGTTTGTGGTCACACGTCCAGAAGACCTGGTGTCCCTCCACCTCCACCCCTACCGCACCATCTGCAGGAACGGTGTGAGGATGTTCAAGCTGCATGGGATGGATTATCACAGGACACCATTAGGAACCTCTACAGCTCCATACCGAGACGTCTGGCGTGTTGGGTTAG
>JAMWET010001423.1:0-32500 GCA_024036415.1 Prochilodus magdalenae | reverse complement strand
GCTTTAAAACAACCTTAACTTAGTTTGTTTTCACCTGAAGTGTACTTAACGTTGACGTTGTGCTAACTAGCCCGTTAGCTAACCAGCTAAGTTAGTGGGGTTAGCCAGCATTAAAGGGGAAGTCCACTAACTTTCTATAATGTCTCTTTAATTCCGGCATTTAGATGTAAACAAAGTCTGTCAGTAAGGTTTGATGTGAAGCGCTTCCTTGTGGACTAGCTTACTACCTCGGAAGGTCTTTACAGTGGTGGTGATGGGAACCAGGTGTCTCCATGTCTACAACACAAATACTGACGTTTTGTTTACCATCAAATCCCCATACACCTGAGTTTATATGTGGAATGTTGATGATGGGCTGACATGTTTACTATCTAAACCTCCAGTAAACCTACACGTGTCTTCTGAGTGTGTATGGAATGTTGATGATGAAAATCTGGAAAACCTGGAAATACTAAGTTCCTTTGGGGGACTATTTGACCTCACAGCGCCCTGCAGCATGTATCCCTCCACCATGAATGGAGTTCAAGGCTGAGATCTTCTCCACACTATCATAAACAGCGTATCAGACATCAGGCAGCGTATTTAGAACCACCTCCAGTAGGAACTTTCTGTGAGGGAGCTTTTAGAGGGGGACGTCTGGTTACCTTCACCACCACTGGGAACGGTTCTGACTGTATCTAGAACCTAGTGTTTCACACCAGATGAATTGGCTCACACTCTAAACATTTAGTTATGGAGAATTTTGGATACATTGGTGGACTTCCCCTTTAAGGAACATGTGAGGTTGAGATAACATAACAGTCACTGTTTATTAGCTGGTTCTGCTGATAGTGATGCTTCCTTTTGGTTCCCTCTAGAACCGTCAGTTCTATATACATAATATGCATGTTAATCTGTCTTTCTGTCTATCTATCTATCTATCTATCAGTTTGAAGAACCATGCAGATAACCATTTAAACATGCGTGGGAGCTTTTACTAAAGAACCCTTGAAGAGCCATCCTCTATAAGAGTGTCCTCTTGCTTCAGCTGTTCCGCTGGCCGTTGTGTTCTAGATATCACCTCGCAGGTTTATGATCTTTTTATAAGCTGCAGTAAGCACTTCCTGTTTATTGATATGGAACCAAACCATGGAGTAAATGTAAACAGTTGAATCTGCTTGGGTTTAGAGGGAAACCAGCGCCTCGCTGCTCTCCTCTCTCGCCGCCCCGTCGTGTTATTCCGCTCTTACTGCTGGGTGCTGTGAGAGAGAGGCTGCGGGACCGTTAGGCTCCTCGGTTTGGTCTGTGTATCTGTGTGTGGTGGGACTAAACCTCACATGTGTGATCTATTACAGGGGGTGATTTCAGGGAGATCTGTTCTCGTACAAAGGGTGAAGTGCAGCGCCTCACAGTACTCCGTCACACGCCAGTCAGAACGGATACTTATCTGCACTTCACCATTTCGAGCGTTCAGATAGCAGCGCTGTTTTATTTCCCCTTTTTGTGGTTTAATGTTTATAGTAAATACACACACACACACACACACACACACACACACACTATACAAAGTAATGTCTGCACCCAGAAGGAAGTGTGGGATTGCAGTGGTGTTGGGAAGGAGGATAAAGGTGACCAGGATCAATAACTGATGATAAATTTAGACTGATATGATCAATATTTATTGAGCTACAGATACAGAAGTCTGTCTCTCAGTATGGCGTTGGGCCGCCGTGTTCGCTAACCCAACACCCCAGACGTCTCGGTATGGAGCTGTAGAGGTTCCTGATGGTGTCCTGTGATAATCCATCCCATGCAGCTTGAACATCCTCACACAGTTCCTGCAGATGGTGCGGTAGGGTGGAGTTGGAGGGACACCAGGTCTTCTGGACGTGTGACTACACACCGTTCATCTTGGTGCTGACCACGGTGCCTCCACACACGGACTCGCTGGGCGTCTCCACCAAGACTAAAGCGGGACCCGTCACTGAAGATGACCCGCTGCCATTCTGAGTCACTCCATGACAGTCTGGTACGACACCACTGCAGTCTTTGGTGACGGTGATGTGGTGTTAAGGACAGTCGTGGTAACGGTCTGTGTGCATGTAGTCCTGCGTGGTGCAGCCGTCTGCCGATGACTCATGGAGGACACCGCTGCTCCCTGGATGTCTGTAATTGTGGCTGTTGGGTCAGTCAGGAGCTGGGAGTTGCACACTTAGTCATGTAGGGTTTGAGGCACTCCTAGGTTTGGGCGTGGCAGCTGAGGGGAGGATGACACTACCTAATTACACCTGATGCCGTCCCAGCAGGATTTCATAATTAGCAAACTGTAAATAGTTCTCAGATGGTTTACGTGGAAGGTATGCGAGTTTTCTCGGGAAGCAAAATGATCACTTGTGGTTCTACACGCCCAAATGAAACGAGCTGTTTTCCCTTTGTTGGTGTGCTCCTTATGAATAATTAGATGAGCTCTGCCCTGATTGGCTGGTTTACGGTGAGAGACACTGCCCACAATGATCACACAGAAGCACCATGTGAAAATAGACTAAATAAAATGACCCTCTGTGTAAATAAGCTCCGCCCTCACACTATTTAGTTAGCTAAGCTAGTTACTTGAAGCTAATGCTAGTAGCTAACATTAGCTATACTAGCTACTGGCTCCATCTGGACAGCAGTGCTGCTGGACACCTCAGTGTCACTACTGGACTGAGAATCGTCCACCAACCAAAACCGTTCTGTGGGGCAGCGTTCTATGAGCAGCTAGCTGTGTCCACTGATGAAGGACTAGAGGATGACCAACACTGCACTGTGCAGCAGCAGATGAGCTAGAGATGAAGGACTAGAGGATGACCTAATAGAGGTAGGAGTGTCTAATAGAGTGGACAGTGAGTGGACACAGTGTCTAAACACTCCAGCAGCACTGCTGTGTCTGATCCACTCACACCAGCACCACCCACACTAACACCACCACCACCACGTCAGTGTCCCTGCAGTGCTGAGAATGATCCACCACCCACATACTACCTGCTCTGTGGTGGTCCTGTGGGGGTCCTGCCCATTGAAGAACAGGGTAATACAGTACACAGAGAAACAGATGGACTACAGTCTGGACCTGTACACCTACAGAGTGTCCTGTACGGTCAGTGGAGCTGATACTGTACGGTATGAATGTGTTTAATGATGTCTCTCCAGGACGCTGCCGTTTTCAGTGGTCTGAACTGAAGCGCTGCAGGTGTTCTGTGTGGGTCTGAGTGGGCTGCACGCCTCCTTGAGCAATATTAATGTGTCATGTGACCAGCAGTAGATTCATAGCGATGCTAGCGTGCCACGTGTGTGTTCCATGTGCCAGTCAGGAGAACGCTGGAGACTCTTGAAGCGGGGCTTCTTGGCTGGAAGCAATTACCGAGCCGCCTGTTCTGCGTGAGGGCGATGAATAATCCTTCTGTTTACATTTAAAGGGCTCATATGAGCTAAAGACGAGGTTTACCACATCTATACACATCTGCCCACTCAGGGTACAGCCGGTTAGCCCCGCCTACTCCGTTTAGCCCTGGCAAAATACGTTAAAACATTAATGAATGACCTGCATGTTTTGTGGTATACTAGTTTTAACCTGCAGCAGTTTCTATTAACTTGTGTAAATTAAATTTGATTTATTTTACTTTGGCTGCTGGTTTGTAAAGCCAGTGTGCCACTTGAGGTTACAGGGAAGGCACCTTACCTCCATGCCTAAGAACCCCCTTACCCGTGATGAAATCGTAGTAATGCACAGCCACTCGCGGCTCAATGCCGGGGATTTGTCACTGTTCTACCTCCTCAGATTACACCGCAGACAGGAGTCTGGATATATAAAATGGTCATCTGGGTCCATAATCATATCCCATGTAAAGACTCTGTATCGTCGCTGCTTCCATGGCCTCAGCTCGTTTCTCTCCCCTTGTTGTTCTGCGGAGGTGTTTGGCGGCTCTGTGTGGAGTGATATGACCTGAGATGATCTGCCCTCTGTTTATCTGGGGGATGATGCCAGCGTCCCTGGTGCCGGAGGTCTTCAGCTGTTGTGGGACTCTGTCGTAGGCCTGTCTCAGTGACTACCCAACCTTTAAACAGCAGGTAGTAAATCAGACCTTCATTAACCTAACAGTGCATTTACATCACAACTATACGGTGGAACTTTGATGCATCTGGAATCTTGTGAGTTGCCTGCAACATTTCTGTGCAACTTGACAGCCTCGTGTAATGCAAAAGTTGCACGCAACATGTTTACTGACTTACCCAATTAGCGGCTCGTAGTCTGGGTCTATATGGTGGAACCTTCATGCACCTGGAATCTTGTGAGTTGCCTGCAACAGTTCTGTGCAACTTGACAGGTTTATGAAGAAGTGTGCAAATGTTGCACGCAACATGCTCACTGGCTCCTCTAGCTAGCCAGATTAGCTGCTCTTAGTCTGACACCATTGCAGTCTTTGGTGACGGTGACGTGGTGTTAAGGACAGTCGTGGGAACGGTCTGTGTGCATGTGGTCCTGTTTGGTGCAGCCGTGGAGGCATCACTGCTCACTGAGTGTCTGTAGTCGTGCCTGTTGGGTCAGTCATCATGTCAATGTCACGATGTCAAACCTACCCACCGGGTTTCATTCCTGTCAGCTGGTTCCGTCAGGGTGCAGATATTTGTGCATCCATGGTGTATGAACAGCTTGATGCTCGATAAAGAACCGAAGCCCAGCTCTTCAGCGCCGCAGCTACTCGGCAGGTGTTCTGCTCCGTGAAAGACCTTGAAGAGATTTGACTCTTCACTACAGGTGAGTCAGACGGAGACCAGGTGGGGAGCGCTGCGGAATCACCGTGAGTGCTGTGAAGCAGGGGTACGCTCTGAGGCGACGCCGGTGCAGCGTAGTGCCGCAGTTTGCTCCGTCCGTCTGAATGGAAAGCCCTCTGATTTTGATTATTCATGTGTCTCCTGCCTGCAGCTGCTGGAAAGCAGCCAAGCTGTTCGCCAGCGAGGCCTCGTGAATATTTGCATGCGTTTGTGCTGTCACTCGTCTGTGATTTAGGCGAGAAGTTTTGGTGGAGAGAAGCCGCTCCACCGAGGTTGAGGTTTCACGTTTGGGGTGCTAAAGACACTTTTAGCGCCACTCTTTCTAACAGAGGGGTGCGGTTCCTGAACCAGGGCAGAGCCTGTGAGGCGGAGTCACTTATTTACAAGACGTTATTATATAGCTCTGAATCCATCCAGTCCTGCAGTGGCCGCGTTAGGAACTCCAGGAACAGGGAAAATGACTGGAGGGGACACAAAAATCAGACCACACTGCCGGACCTTTCAGCGTATCCGTTACAGTAGCCCTGAGACCAGGGAAATATCTTTCTCTTTTTTTTTGGTTCTAGCTAATGGCACCTAGTTTAGCTACTGGGGGGGTGCGTCTCAACCACTGTTACCTCTTTTCCACAAACTAAGCGCCAGTGCTCGTGCCCATGCTCGTGCCAATGCCCGTGCTTGTTCTCAGACTCCACTGGACCCTTTAGGGTGGTTTGAGAGCCGAGCAGTTGTGTGTCTGAAAGGGGCGGTCCTTAGTTAGCTGCTTTGTGATCGCTTGAAACGGGGTCAGCAACTTTACGTGGTGATGGCAGCGCCGTGCCATGTTACCAGATTCAGACCAGAGTGTTAATGGTGCTGGAACCATTTTTTTTTTTTGGTTCTAGGCTTTGGCACTGGTACCATGGCATACTGCTTTTCCACTGACAAAATGCCAGTGCTCGTGCATGTGTTGGTGCCGGTTCTACTGAACCAGTTAAGAACGGGTTTGGGAGCTGAGCGATTATGTATCTGGAGGTGGGCGGTCCTTAGTCCGTAAGCAGAAGTCGGTGGACAGTGCCTATAAACAACATGGTGGGCATATTGAGGGCGTATATCTCATTATCCAGAACCAGCTCCTTCAGCATCTGTGCTCAGCCCAGAGGGACCAACACAGACAGCGGTTACACGCAGGATGACTTGTACGTGTGTCCTCGTCCGTTATGAAGGTGTTCAGTTGTAAAGCAGTTGTAGTGGTTCTCACATGAGGGATCTCCTACACGGATTAAACAGCTGATATTTTGAATTTCTCACGGTAGTAGACAGACAGTGGTGGGATACGATTGTTCCCGAGTTCATCCCGGTGCAGCGCCACGTCCCTCTGCCGCGTGTGTCGTGGCTTCCACGGTTCCAGACCAGAGAGTTAATGGTGCTGGAACGGCCACATTTTTTTTTCAATGGAAAATCTCAGAACGGTTTGAGATTTTGGCACCGGCACCATGTTGGTGATTAAGGGCTATGAAAAACAGGACGGCGCTTCAACTCACCGAACGCTAGCTTGTTATTAAATCTACTATCCACACGCCAACACAAAGGTACCAACACTTCTGTGGTGTAAGAACACATCATGTGACTTTCTCTTAGGACCTTCCTCAAGAACGTCTTCAAGAAAACGTGTAGGGAGATGTTGGGACCCACTACCGTTCTAGAATCCACTGCGCTACTGAGCCATGAACTTCCCTCGTACTGGAGCGAATCATGCGCAATGAAACGGTATATGTGGACGAGAGGAGTTGTACCTGCCTGCAGTTGTTGTTGTTGTTGTTGTTGTTCTATCAAATCACAGAAACAGAAGTCTGACTTCATGGAGCTCACTCGGTATTCAAAGGCCATGTAGGACATCTCCTAAAACCTTTCCAGGTGTGACGTCATTTTAATGGCACAGGTATTCACTCATCTGCCTTGAATCTACACCCAAGTCCTAATCCACAGGGTTTAGAACAGCTCCAGGTCCTCTGGGAAGGCTGGTTGGGATCATGAGATTATCCAGAATTTCTCGGTCTGCTGGAGCATTAAGAGTTCCCTTTACTGGAACTAAGGGGTGGAGCCCAACTACCCCTCACTATAATCCCCCCTCCACCAAACTTTACACTCAGTGCACAGTGCAGTCAGACAAGTACCGTTCTCCTGGCAACCTCCAAACCCAGACTTGTCCCAGACACATTAATTAATAGGAAGCTTCAATTAAAGAAGAGATATCTAGAACGGTCAACAGAGCGATGGCTGATGAAACGAACCTCCAGATTGGCTTGTGTTTAATAGGCGGTGATTAAAGTTGATATCGTATATGTACAGTTTATTACCTGTGATATTGTATCGGTGGGAATCACCAAACACCCTATGAGACAATCACAGCTCTTGAACTACTGCCATATAAAGGTACTAGACTAGTCCTAAAAGGCTTACTACAGTATGTAGCTCACAGTGTCTCAGTCTGTCACTGAGTGAACTGTGTCTGGCGGTGACCTCGCGCTTCTGCTGAAGCCTGTGCATGCTGAGCCTGGAGGGAAGCATTCTCACCTGACAGGTTTCCTGGTCGCTGTATGTTTCTGTAGACAGTTCACAGGTGCGTATAACCTGACGACAGCACCGGCACCGTAGCCATGTCCCAGACGTGTCCCTGTCGTATCCCAGCGGTGTCTCCACCATGTACCCGCTATATCCCCGTTGTGTCCCCGCCATGTACCCGCTATATCCCCGTTGTGTCCCCGCCATGTACCCGCTATATCCCCGTTGTGTCCCCGCCATGCACCCGCTATATCCCCGTTGTGTACCCGCCATGTACCCGCTATATCCCCGTTGTGTCCCAGCCATGTACCCGCTATATCCCCGTTGTGTACCCACCATGTACCCGCTATATCCCCGATGTGTCCCAGCCATGTACCCGCTATATCCCCGATGTGTCCCAGCCATGTACCCGCTATATCCCCGTTGTGTCCCAGCCATGTACCCGCTATATCCCCGTTGTGTCCCCGCCATGTACCCGCTATGTCCCTGTTGTGTCCCCGCCATGTACCCGCTATATCCCCGTTGTGTCCCCGCCATGTACCCGCTATATCCCCGTTGTGTACCCGCCATGTACCCGCTATGTCCCCGTTGTGTACCCGCCATGTACCCGCTATGTCCCCGTTGTGTACCCGCCATGTACCCGCTATATCCCCGTTGTGTCCCCGCTATGTCCCCGCCATGTACCCGCTATGTCCCCATTGTGTACCCGCCATGTATCTGTAGTATGCCCACTGTGTCCCCGCCATGTATCTGTAGTATGCCCACTGTGTCCCCGCCATATACCCATTGTATCCCCGCTGTGTCTCCACCATGTACCCATCGTATCTCCACTGTGTCCCCACCATGTACCCGCTATATCCCCGTTGTGTCCCAGCCATGTACCCGCTATATCCCCGTTGTGTCCCCGCCATGTACCCGCTATGTCCCCGCTGTGTCTCCACCATGTACCCATCGTATCCCCACTGTGTCCCCACCATGTACCCGCTATATCCCCACTATGTCCCCGCCATGTTACCTGTGGTATCCCCGTTGTGTCCCTGCCATGCAGACGCTATATCCCCACTGTGTCCCTACCATGTTACCTGTGGTATCCCCGTTGTGTACCCGCTGTATCCCAAAGATAAAGGAAAGACGACCGGCTGCAGAGGGCCTCTGTTAAGCTACGCTCAGGTAAAAGCTGGGCGGTTCACGTTATCTCTCTGAGCAGATCAGCTCCTGAACTGACCCGCATGCAGGAAGGAACAATGGCTCACGCGACTCATCCAGAGGTTAACGATGACTGCTGACTGACATGGTTTCAGTTTCATCTTGTCTATCATCTCAGGAGCGATCACGACATTCCACGACGTTCCAGCTGGACTTGACACCCAGAACATGCTCAAGCTCGCAGTGTAAAGAACGTGTCATTTGGCCACGCCTGCTTGTTCGGCTCGTGTCCTTGTATGGGCTGAACGATATGGGAACGATAAATATCTAGATCAAACTGGGAATTAACAGATTTGATCAGTTTTAAACTGCAGTATTCCAGGTTTCCAGGACTGTGTTGGAGCCGGTACATCCTTATTTATGATGGCGGCTTCTGTGAGCGAGATGATGCTTCTTCATTTCTCCCATTTGTCCTTCTAGATCTGAGATAACAAAACAAAGCAGCTGCCACTGGCTTCTGGTTTTCAGTCATGTTAGGAATTTCCCTGCAGATGTAGACTAGCATGAGCAATTCCGTATTTCAACATTGCGGCATTATCCAGTGCTGAGAGTGAGTGAGAGCGGGTTTGGTGGTTCAAATGTTCCATACAGTGGTGGTGATGGGAACCAGGGTTCTCCATGTCTAGAACACACATAGAGACTTTTTGTTGACTATCTAACCCACCAGTGAACCTACACGTGTCTTCTGAGTGTGTATGGAATGCTGATGATGAAAATCTGGAAAACCTGGAAATACTAAGTTCCTTTGGGGGACTATTTGACCTCACAGCGCCCTGCAGCATGTATCCCTCCACCATGAATGGAGTTTAAGGCTGAGATCTTCTCCACACTATCATAAACAGCGTCTCAGACATCAGGCAGCGTATTCAGAACCACCTCCTGTAGGAACTTCCTGTGAGGGAGCTTTTAGAGGGGACGTCTGGTTACCTTCACCTCCACTGTGGACAGTTTCTCTACAATGTTTCCCTCCTAATGGTTGGATTATGCGGACGTTTTGAAAGATCGGTGGAATTCCTCTTTTAGGATGCATTCCTCTTTTAGGATGCCTCGTTTTGGATGCAGTTAGGCGGTGGCAGATAGAACGAGGCCTTAATGCCCGTCTTTAGGGAGCATGCGGGACTCATTTGTTTACATTAGCGTTCCTTATTTATTCAGTGACTGAGCTGTTTTGCTGGCTAATCACTCGCGATTAAGCTGATACCAAACACACAAGAAGCCCCAGAAGCAGCTGGATTGCTGATCTACGAGGTCGTTTAGCTAATATCGGACCTTTCAGTGTTTTTCTGCGTCTAGGTCTGTGAGCTGTGTTGGTGGAGACGCTGGGAAGGCGAGGCTGCGCGAGTGGCTCCTCTGTTCGTCTGGTATTTAATTAGCCCTCATGTCTTATTATTGTATTGATTTATTGCAGCCTGTATTTCAGTGGCTGTATAATGCGTCTCCCTCCAGTGCTTCGTTTTCAGACGCCGTATATTCAGCTCTAATTGGAGCAGAGATCAGTTTTACAGACCTCGGCTGACCTGTAGGAGATGTAGTGGGAGCTCATCCCTGACTCTGGGGTCAGTGTTTCCTTTGTGTAGTGTCTTGCATTGGCTTTACCTCACTGCCATTACGACATGATACACTGCAATCAGACTTCCTCAGCCCTTACAAAAGCCTCAGTGTGTCATTAGCTGAAGAGCAGAGCAGAGTGCGTACTGGCCGAGAGTTTCTGGTACGTGTTCTGCTTACCAGCCAATTCAGTTAACTTGGTGTTACAGTACATGTCGTATATGTGTATATAGGATTAGAACTATGGTATATATAAGTAGTGTGTGTATATATGTGTGTTTTTGTGTGTGTTTATATATATATATAGTATGTGTATATATATATATATATTTTTATATGTGTGTATATATATATATATATATATATATCCCAGAAGGGGACCAGATCTGTTTTGGGGCAGGTGGGCCAAATGCTGTAAATTTGTGGGCCACGTTGGGCTCACAGCAGATTGCCAGTGCCCGCAGTGGGCCAGCAGTGCCATGTCTTTGCCAGCGGTGACCCACATCCACTTGCTGTCTGGGATTTAGCCTATTTAATGTATGCTTTGGTGAAGAAGCGACAAAGCTAATGAAACAATGAGATCGGTAAAAACTCATTTTGGTGCATCCCTAGTTAATTCCAAACACACACACACACAAACATATGTATACGTATGTATAGAGACACAGCAGATAAAAAAAAAAAAAGACACACCTTGTGTGTTTAAGGTGGTCGTACTTTCAGGCTCCTGCAGTGACGGGATGATGGGTCTATAAATTGTGGGGTGTGAGTGAGGTCCATAGATTGGGAAGAGGTGCTACAGTGCAGGGAATGTCTCGTTCCATGTGTGGAAAATGGCTCCAGAGCAGATGTTAATGATTGGCTAAAAGGAGGGACTGCATGTGGGCGTGGCCAAAGACCATAGTGTGAAGGGAGTAGCTGAATCTGCTGGTGTATGGAAGCGTACGGTCATACGGGTCTACCAGCAGTGGATACAATCCCAGTCTACAGGGAATTCTCCTCGGAATTGGGCAAGGCAAGGCATCTACCAAATCTGGCCCACCTGACCAGTTCCCTGATGTAGTAGTGTCTGGACACTGACGTGGCTACATCCAGGAACTCGTCCAGTCCATGCCCAATCCAGTCCCAGCTGTTACTGGTGCTGGTGGAGGCGTTACAGGGGACTCCAGTTTCCACTGGTTACCATTGTTTGTGCCCAGTGCGGCAGTGACCTCCTTCTAGTAGATGGAGGGCTGGAAATTGAGTTGTTTCTGGGGGTAGCCATGGAACTCATGGTAGCCTCCTTAACGTAGCCATTCGGCTGATTGATTTTGGTGCACATGATTTTGGTTGATCTGAGCCAAGCTGGTCTGTGTAGTGTAGAGTTACCGCTCTGTGGAATCAGTTATGCCACATGAAATCTCCACTACAGCTGAGAATCGGGACCTGAGAGTCAAAAATCAACCCTGATACAAACCCAGCCCAGCTCGCTCTCCTTCCGGCGCCGCTGCTGAAACGTATCCGGCGGACGAGCCTGTAAATAAGGGTGCTCTGAGTGCTGTGAGCTCTGAGTGCTGTTTCGCTGGTGTGTAATGTTCTTTACCGATGAAGAATGTGTTTGTGTTGTGTTCGAGGTGGAGCCTGTACCACACACACAAACCCTCCGTAACCTTTTCAGTACGATGATGCAATTTCCTAAGTGGAGCTCGGAGCCGCTGTATGAATTACAGGGCCGTTATTTCTCTTTCAGACGGACACAAAGCCGTAATCTCGGATAAGAAATGGAGACGTCGGTCTCCGCAAACAGAATGAAGTGGAGGGAGATGTTGAGTGTGTCTGGAGAGAGCGGGAGAGCCTGTTTAGTGTGTGAAGCTCAGTCAGGAGGCTGGTGAAGGCGTGTGCCGCCTTTGGGTCGGGTGGCGTGGCTTCCTGCTGTCCTGATTTCCATGTAGAAGCTTACGGCGTCAGATCACTGGCAAAACTAGGCGGTTCAAAAACACAGGGCAAAAACACACGGCAGCAAGTTTTAACATCGTACGTGTGTAAACGCCATCGATCGGATTGTAATGTGCTTCGTGTCTCTGTGGGTTTAATCATGCTGCCGGATGCGCAGTCGTTAGGGAGAATCCTAATTGTGCTGTAATGCAGTTACCGTCTGTTAGCAGAGTGCCTGCCTGGAGCGCTTGCAGGCCGTCCCAGGTGTAGCGTGAGGTCACGTCCTCAGGAGAGTGGACCTGTGCTTTACTGCAGGCATGGGGAGAAATTTAGATTTTGTGGAATTTAATCTGCAGGAGGAATATGATTTCCTCCACCTGGACATCACGACTGACAGGCTGCATCCTGCTCTGAGGGAATATGAATAAGAGCTGAGCTGAAGGGGGGAGTGGAAGTCGATCGTAAGTGGTTTAAGTGTGCAGCGCTGCGGGCTGTAATGAATTGTTTTGCTCTTCTCTGTCTGAATTAATCATGTCTGTCTCAGACCGGAACACTGTCCGGTTACGGCTCCTGTGTTAATGGCGGTCTGGTTTCTTATCTGAACAAAATAAAGGTGCGCGTGTGAGTGCGCGTGTGAGTGCGCGTGTGAGTGCGCGTGTGACTGCGTGTGTATGTGCACGCTAGTGCATTTGTGTGAGTGAGTGCAGGTGTGTATTAGTGCATGAATGAGTGTGTGAGGGTGTGTGTGTGAGGGTGTGTGTTAGTGAGTGAGTGCGAGAGTGTGTAAGAGTGTGTAAGAGTGTGAGTGTGTGTGAGTGTGTGTGAGTGTGTGTGAGTGAGTGAAGGTGTGTATTAGTGCATGAATGAGTGTGAGAGTGTGTGTGAGTGAGTGCAGGTGTGTATTAGTGTGTGTGTTAGTGAGTGAGTGCGAGAGTGTGTAAGAGTGTGACGGTGTGAGTGTGTGTGTGAGTGAAGGTGTGTATTAGTGCATGTGTGAGAGTGTGTGAGTGTGTGTGAGAGAATGCGTGTGCGAGAGTGCGTGTGCGAGTGCGTGTGAGGGTGTGTGTTAGTGAGTGAGTGCGAGAGTGTGTAAGAGTGTGTAGTGTAAGAGTGTGTGTGCGTGTGTAAGTGTGTGTGTGTGTGAATGAAGGTGTGTATTAGTGCATGAATGAGCGTGTGAGAGTGTGCGTGTGCATGTGCGCGAGTGTGAGTGTGTGAGTGTGACGTGTGAGTGTGTGTGAGTGTGTGTGAGTGTGTGTGAGAGTGTGTGTGTGTGGGTGAGAGTGTGGGTGAGAGTGTGTTAGTAAGTGAGTGCGAGAGTGTGTAAGAGTGTGACGGTGTGAGTGTGTGTGAGTGAAGGTGTGTATTAGTGCATGAATGTGTGTGAGTGTGTGTAAGAGTGTGACGGTGTGTGAGTGTGTGTGTGAGTGTGTGAGTGTGTGTGTGTGAGTGTGTGTGTGTGTGTGTGTGTGAGAGTGTGTGAGAGTGTGTGAGAGTGTGTGAGAGTGTGTGTGTGTGGGTGAGAGTGTGTTAGTGAGTGAGTGCGAGAGTGTGTAAGAGTGTGACGGTGTGAGTGTGTGTGAGTGAAGGTGTGTATTAGTGCATGAATGTGTGTGAGTGTGTGTGTGAGTGTGTGTAAGAGTGTGACGGTGTGTGAGCGAGTGAGTGTGTGTGAGCGTGTGTGAGTGGTGTGAGAGTGATTGTGTTTTCCTTCATCTAACACAGCCCTGAATCAGGTTGGTCAGATCTGACCGACCGGCGATGAAAGGAGAAAGCCAGTGGGCGACTGAAGGAACCGTAGGTGTGGAGTGAGAGCCGCGTTAGCGGAGGCAGCGCTCCTGTCCTGTTGGATTTGTCCGGTTTGCGCTGTGGCTGATGGGAAGCTAAACTGTCTTCAGCTGTGAGACGGGCTGTGATTCACATGTTGAGCTGCAGAGGGATACAGCTGTATAGGTTTTGGAATGGTAGGCCTGGTTATGATCGATTGTAATAGCGTTCCGGAGAAGTGCGTACTGCGTTTCCAGCCTGAGTCGAATGTCAACATCGGAGTTGTGTCTCCAGACATCACTAATCTATCTGTGTAGACTGCTGTGTTAACGATGAGGAATCAGTAACTACATAGACACCGCTGGTCACGTGACTTTCATACCCGGATGCAGGAGAGGACTCTGCCTCCAAACACCGTCTGGCTTTGCCCTCATCGCTCTGTTAAGTCTCGGTTCTCTTGAATTCCAGGTTGAAATCCGGACATCCATACTGACTGATGCAACCCTCGGAACATGGTTTTGATCTGATTTTTGAAGAGATTGGATTTCATGTTTTTTGCTGTTTAAAAAAAAATCAGTATGGATACAGATGCCAAAAATCGGGTTTGACATTTTACCGTCTCTTGTTGAAATTCACTGGAATGGTGTGATTTTAGCCCGATCACGATCGGAATTCTGCTTCCTCTGGCGTCATATCCCACGATCAGATGAATATCTGCCTTGTCACAAGTTTTGGTGGTGTGTCTCACAGTGTGAGCCGATTCACGGGCCGATCTCTCAAAGTCGCACCCAAAACCGGATACAGACAGCCACAGCTACGGCTCCTTCACGGCCGCTCACACATAAACCCAGGCGAGAGAGTCGACGTGCAGCGTCCGTGTCTGCCGACTGTACTGCAGCGATGTTTATATGGTCTCTGTGGTTCGGCTGGTTCTCAGTTTCAGTGCAGTGTGTAATGATAGCAGAGCTGGTTTGTCAGCGGCTGAACTGCTGCCCACTTAGTGCCACTATTAGGTGGCGTATTAGACATATGATGCACTGCTGGTTGCAGGAGACATCTATCCTATAGGCAGCAGGGAGTCGTTTGAGAGGAAGCCGGTATTATTGCTCAGTACTCGGACACGCAGCGTGTTTGGAAGGTATTGTATGTAGACAGAGCTGAGCTGTCTGTATGGGCTGCGAGTCATGTGCAGTGTGAGCACCCCTGTCGCGCCATGTGAGTGGGCGGGGCGTTTTCCTACAGTGTGAGTACATGTATCGCAGGTTTTCCCGTACACGTGGGCGATTCAGACGTGGACAAGCCCACTCAGGTAACTTTTCCGAATTCTAGAGGTGGTGAATTGTTGACAAACGTGTCAAGGTGGGATTAAAATTAGAGGTCTATACAATCAAGACACTATATAGTACATGAATCCACATGCCCAGTTGGGGAACATGGAACCTTCCCTGGAGTCGGTGCCGGTGGTCTTGCCTGGACGCCCCCACCCTGACCTGTTTCTGTTTTTGTTTTGCAGGGCTTTGACCCTCCTCATCAAAGTGACACCAGAACAGTTTACATCGCGAACCGCTTCCCTCAGCATGGACATTATATTCCCCAGAGGTTTGCCGACAACAGAATCATCTCCTCAAAGGTAAGACAGGACACCGTGACTCTGCTGATAGTGTCTACAGCGCAGGGGGGATGTCTCATTCAGCCCTCGAAGCCCAACAGGTTCAGCATCAGTTACTCTATAATAGTTGTACTAGGGAAGCACCACATGTTCGACATAGACTAATCAATAAACCAGTCATTTATACCGAACGATGTAGACGGGAACCCGAGCGGAACCGTCAGTCCCTAGCTCCAGAGCTCGAGCCAATTGCTAAGGGGGTAAACCCCACATAACGTGCTGTTGGTTCACCGAGAGCCACACCGGAGCAGGCTGGCCCGTCCCAGCTCTTATTCGATTTAAGGCATCGGAGCAAAACGGACTCCAGACCAGAACAGAGACGCTACAGCCAGACAGCGGCAGACAGCTCTCTCTCTCTCTCTCTCTCTGTCTCTGTGTGTCTCTCTCTCTCTCTCTCTCTCTCTGTCTCTCTCTCTCTGTCTCTGTGTGTCTCTCTCTCTCTCTGTCTCTGTGTGTCTCTCTCTCTCTCTGTCTCTCTCTCTCTGTCTCTGTGTGTCTCTCTCTCTCTCTGTCTCTGTGTGTCTCTCTCTCTCTCTCTCTCTCTCTCTCTCTCTCTCTCTCTCTCTCTCTCTGTCTCTCTCTCTGTGTCTCTCTCTGTCTCTCTTTCTCTCTCTCTCTCTCTCTCTCTGTCTCTGTGTGTCTCTCTCTCTCTCTCTGTCTCTCTCTCTGTCTCTCTCTCTGTGTCTCTCTCTGTCTCTCTGTCTCTCTTTCTCTCTCTCTCTCTGTCTGTGTGTGTGTGTCTCTCTCTGTGTCTCTCTCTGTGTCTCTCTCTGTGTCTCTCTCTGTCTCTCTCCCTCTCTCTCTCTCTCTCTCTCTCTGTCTCTCTGTCTATCTGTCTCTCTGTCTATCTGTCTCTCTGTGTCTCTCTCTGTGTCTCTGTCTCTCTTTCTCTCTCTCTCTCTCTCTCTCTCTCTGTGTGTCTCTCTCTGTGTCTCTCTCTCTCTCTCTCTGTGTCTCTCTCTCTCTCTCTCTCTCTCTGTGTCTCTCTCTCTCTCTCTCTCTCTCTCTCTCTCTCTCTCTCTCTCTCTCTCTCTCTGTGTGTGTCTCTCTCTCTCTCTCTCTCTCTCTGTGTCTCTCTCTCTTGCACACGCTGTTTCTCTCTCGTTCTTTTGTGCCCCCATACCCCAATTGTGCAATGTGGTAAAACCCCACCCAGTGTGGAGTGAGGCCCACCTGCCGGATGAACAAATGTGTCCTTTTGTTCGGATTCGACCAAAAACCTTACGTTAAAAACCCCTTTAGATTCAGACAGTCGACGTTAACGGCAAGACGACTGTTAGATATGTGTCCTTCAACACTGACAATGTCTTTAACGTCGGACCCGACAGACTTCACACCACACTGCAGTGAAAACCACTGCTCTAAAGTACAACCACACACCCACACACCCCCACAACCCCCCAACCACCCCAACCACCCCAACCACCTTCACACACTTTATACATTCCGGTTGGTCATATGACTGCAATGTGTGGCATTTATCATTCAAGTGTTTCTATCCTGAAACTCCACCTAATGAGGAACTCTATACCACAGTACCTACATTTAGAGTTATACACTCCACCTAATGAGAAACTGTAGAACAGACTCGGTCTATACCACAGTACCTACATTTAGAGCTTAGAGTTATACACTCCACCTAATGAGAAACTGTAGAGCAGACTCAATCTATACCACAGTACCTACATTTAGAGCTTAGAGTTATACACTCCACCTAATGAGAAACTGTAGAGCAGACTCAATCTATACCACAGTACCTACATTTAGAGCTTAGAGTTATACACTCGACCTAATGAGAACCTGTAGGACAGACTCAGTCTATACCACAGTACCTACATTTAGAGCTTAGAGTTATACACTCGACCTAATGAGAACCTGTAGAACAGACTCAGTCTATACCACAGTAACTACATTTAGAGCTTAGAGTTATACACTCCACCTAATGAGGAACTGTAGAACAGACTCAGTCTATACCATAGTACCTACATTTAGAGCTTAGAGTTATACACTCGACCTAATGAGAGACTGTAGAACAGACTCAGTCTATACCACAGTACCTACATTTAGAGCTTAGAGTTATACACTCGACCTAATGAGAGACTGTAGAACAGACTCAGTCTATACCACAGTACCTACATTTAGAGTTTAGAGTTATACACTCCACCTAATGAGGAACTGTAGAACAGACTCAGTCTATACCACAGTACCTACATTTAGAACTTAGTGTTATACACTCGGCCTAACGAGAAACTGTAGACCAGACTCAGTCTATACCACAGTACCTACATTTAGAGCTTAGAGTTATACACTCGACCTAATGAGAACCTGTAGAACAGACTCAGTCTATACCACAGTACCTACATTTAGAGCTTAGAGTTATACACTCGACCTAATGAGAACCTGTAGAACAGACTCAGTCTATACCACAGTAACTACATTTAGAGCTTAGAGTTATACACTCGGCCTAACGAGAAACTGTAGAACAGACTCAGTCTATACCACAGTACCTACATTTAGAGCTTAGAGTTATACACTCCACCTAATGAGGAACTGTAGAACAGACTCAGTCTATACCATAGTACCTACATTTAGAGCTTAGAGTTATACACTCCACCTAATAAGAAACTGTAGACCAGACTCAGTCTATACCACAGTAACTACATTTAGAGCTTAGAGTTATACACTCGACCTAATGAGGAACTGTAGAACAGACTCAGTCTATACCACAGTACCTACATTTAGAGCTTAGAGTTATACACTCGACCTAATGAGGAACTGTAGAACAGACTCAGTCTATACCACAGTACCTACATTTAGAGCTTAGTGTTATACACTCTGCCTAATCTGATATGTCTGTTCTCCCTCTGCAGTATACTATATGGAATTTCATCCCAAAGAATCTGTTTGAGCAGTTCAGAAGAATAGCCAACTTTTATTTCCTCATCATCTTCCTGGTCCAGGTAAGACAGTGACGGTGGTGGTGGTGTTGCTCCGTAATGACTTTCGACCCTCATTGCAGTGAGAATAATAGATGTTAATTATTATACAGACCTTAATTATTATTGTGTCAGGTGTTACGGAGACCTGGGTGCCTTTCCGGCGTCTTATCAGACCCATGAAGTTAATTCTTGGTGGCCCAGTTGAACTGTGGTGGGAGTGATTTAGCGTTCAGTGTGTTAGTTCTGCTCAGTAATAAGTTTGCTGCCGGTTCGCTCTGTAGAGACTTTATATTTAACCTTTAATTAATCAGGGAGCCCTTCAGCATGCAGCTCTTCAGCACTCCGCCGTGCTGGAGCGGGAGTAGGAGGGTTAGGGGTAGCAGTCGCAGTGCAAGCTGAGGCCCTGTGAGTAGTGTTGTGGGTGACGCTAGCTGTTGACTTTAGCCTGAGGTATAGCTCTCTGTGCTGTTTTAAACCTGGATCTGCAGCCGAAATCCAGAAACCAGCTGTCAGTTTGTCTGACAGGTCGAGATTAGATGAGCTAATTTCACTAATTCGGATTACGGAAGGAGGTCTTGTCTCAATTAAGGAATTGTATCTTTTCCTGCAGCATCTCCTCTCCAGTTAGGTAATCTGAAACTAATCAGTGGGGGTCAATAATCAACTACAGTCTCAGTTATCAATCAACAGACCATAAGTGCACTGCTAAAATATAAAGACGTAATTAGACTTATGTCACCCCCTCTTCCAGCACCTCATGCTCATTTTGATTTAAGACACACCCACCTCCAGCACCTCATGCTCATTTTCATTTAAGACACACCCACCTCCAGCACCAAATGCTCATTTTTCTTTAAACCACACCCACTTTCAGCACCTCATGCTCATTTTTCTTTAAACCACACCCACTTCCAGCATCACATGCTTATTTTGGTTTAAACCACACCCCCATCCAGCACCTTATACTTATTTTGGGTTAAGCCACACCCACTTCCAGTGCCTCATGCCTCTGTTAGGTGTGGATGTGCGCACGTGTACGTGATGTGTGTGTGTGTGTGTGTGTACGTTGTGTGTGTGTGTGTGTGTACGTTGTGTGTGTGTGTGTACGTTGTGTGTGTGTGTGTGTGTACGTTGTGTGTGTGTGTGTGTGTGTGTACGTTGTGTGTGTGTGTGTGTGTACGTTGTGTGTGTGTGTGCACGTGGTGTGTGTGTGTGTGTGTACGTGGTGTGTGTGTGTGTGTGTGTACGTGGTGTGTGTGTGTGTGTGTGTGTACGTGGTGTGTGTGTGTGTGTGTGTGTGTATGTATGTGGTGTGTGTGTGTGTGTGTGTGTATGTATGTGGTGTGTGTACGTGGGGTGTGTGTGTGTGTGTGTGTGTGTGTGTATGTATGTGGTGTGTGTGTGAATGTGGTGTGTGTGTGTGTGTACGTTGTGTATGTGTGTGTGTGTGTACGTGGTGTGTGTGTGTGTGTGTGTGTGTGTGTGTGCATGTGTACGTAGTGTGTGTGTGTGTGTGCATGTGTACATAGTGTGTGTGTGTGTGTGTACGTGTATGTGGTGTGTGTACGTTGTGTGTGTGTGTGTGTGTACGCTGTGTGTGTGTGTGTACGTGGTGTGTGTGTGTGTGTGTGTACGTGGTGTGTGTGTGTGTGTGTGTGTACGTGGTGTGTGTGTGTGTGTGTGTGTACGTGGTGTGTGTGTGTACGTGGTGTGTGTGTGTGTGTGTGTGTGTGTGTGTGTGTGTGTGTGTGTGTGTATGTATGTGGTGTGTGTGTGAATGTGGTGTGTGTGTGTGTGTACGTTGTGTATGTGTGTGTGTGTGTACGTGGTGTGTGTGTGTGTGTGTGTGTGTGTGTGTGCATGTGTACGTAGTGTGTGTGTGTGTGTGCATGTGTACATAGTGTGTGTGTGTGTGTGTACGTGTATGTGGTGTGTGTACGTTGTGTGTGTGTGTGTGTGTACGCTGTGTGTGTGTGTGTACGTGGTGTGTGTGTGTGTGTGTGTGTACGTGGTGTGTGTGTGTGTGTGTGTGTGTGTGTGTGTGTGTGTGTGTGTGTGTACGTGGTGTGTGTGTGTGTGTTGGTATTTGCCCCTCTGTGAGGACCACCTATTGACATCCCACCTTTCCTGTGAGGACCTTTTTGGTTGTGAGGACATTTTGAAAGGTCCTCACAAAAAAAAGGGATATTTTTGTTATCTGCTACTCATAATTAACACGCTCAGCAAATTTCACAAATTTTTATTTTGGTCCTCATATATATGGCTTTGTTAGACGACTGTGTTTGTGTGTGTGTGTGTCTTTGAGTTTCTGTGCTCCCCTGGTGCCTCTTTTAAGCCCACCCACTCTGCTGTGCAGTGAATTTTCTGATTGGATGGTTCAAATTTTGGAGGGAAAATCAGTTTAAAGCAGGATTTACTGATTTAGGAGGCATAAAGAGAAATACTGAACCACTGCATGATCCATCATGTGCAATATATTTTTTCATAGTAGTGTTTAGGATGGAAAATTTTGGAGGGACATTTTGGAGGGAAAATCAGTTTAAAGCAGGATTAAATGATTTAGGAGGCATAAAGAGAAATACTGAACCACTGCATGATTCATCATATCCACTATATTGTTTTTTTCATAGACTTTTTTAAAACAGTTTGTTAAAGGATTGGAAGACCTATAATATAATATTTTATACTAAAATAAAATAAAAATATTTATATAAATGTAGAAAATGCAGAACTACTGTAGTTTTTTACAGGACAATTGCTCACAAGTGTGGAGAATATTGTGCTGGCACAAAAAAAGCCATGGTATCAGCCCAGTCTGCAAACACTGTGAGGAAGGACACAAACGGGTACTACTCCACCACTACAAAAAGTATACTGAAGTGCATATTTGCAAATTATAGCAATTATAGCAATTTTTACCAAAATATGGAGAACATTAAATCTGCAGGGAAGAAACCATGACGTGATCCCAGAGATTTTTTTTTTAATTACACCTTTTCTACTTTCAAAGAATGCTGAAACATTGACTTACCCATTCCCCAGGGATAAGTGAATCATTCTGTCTGCTATAAACACACTTGCACATAATGCCCTCTGCGGAAAACATGCTCAGAACATATTTATTTTATTAAACAAGGCCAGTGATGTCAGAAATAAAATACAATAAAATACAATAATTCTTTTGTGTTCTGCTGATTCAAACAAATAATTAACATCCTCTGCAGTAAGGAGTGATTTACTTAACACATCATTACTATTGCATCAATTCAGCATAATTTTAGTATTTTTCTTAAAGGAAAACTCCGGTATGAAATGGACTTTATTGAATAAGTTTTACTCCAGCATTCCAAAATTTTCTCCAAAACAGGCTTTATAAAGGACGCCATAAGGCATAATCTTGTGTTAACAAGCTCAAAGTAGTTCTAAAGTTCATTGGTAGAATTCTGAGGGCCCTGAGAACTTTGAAAGTGCACAGATAGCTTATTAAAAAAAGACTGTTTATACACACAGTACCTTCAGCTAGTTGTCCGGGCACCGCCATCTTTAAATTAAGTCATGGCAAGTCAACTGTCAAACACAAATTAATAGGTAGGATAGTGGAACAGACTGCAGAATGAATTGGGTGTAAATGCATGAATTCCAGCTGCTGCTGAAACTATCTGGTGACTGTCTAAATGAGAATAAAGACCATCAAAGCAAAAAAAGCAGCTCAAAAGTTTTACTACTTGGGCTCAAGAGTAGACTTTGCTTAATTATAACATGGCAGCACCCAGAGAATTAGCTTATGATACACGGTGTGAACAGTGTTTTTAGATAGAACAGTGTTAGATAGATAGATAGATAGATAGATAGATAGATAGATAGATAGATAGATAGATTAGATAGATACTTTATTGATGCCAGAGGGAAATTCAAGAAATGAACTTTTTAAATGAACTTCCTGTGCACTTTCAACATTCTCAGTGCCTCATTGCCTGTTTAAATTTAACTAAAAGTGCTTAGTATTCCTACCATATAAACTGTAAATGTGTTTTATATGTAAAAATGTTATAGTACAAACTAAACTCAAAGTACTTAGAACTCCATAAAAATGGCTATTCAACAAAGGTTGGTGCTCAGAAACCTTTCACTACACACAAAGTTCATTTCACACCAGATTTCTCCTTTAATGGCACCATTTGAATAAGGCGGTATGCACAAATATGATGGCACACTATTAATTTCCCAACTCAGCCAATAAAAATAAACTGTATAAAATTAATAGAAAATATATAAGTTTGTTTTCTCTGGACAATGTGACTCATTTACACATACAATTATGCAATTTGACCAGGGGCTGTCCCAACTATTGCACAAGTCTATATGTACACTTAAACACTTAACTCTTAAATTCTGAATTTTCATTTTATATTTAAATGAATTAAATTTAACTCTAAGTGCTCAGGACTCCATATAAAACAGAGGGATGCACTGCAGAGTTTAGTATACATTTAAATCAAAGTGCTCAGCATTCTTTTCAGCTGAACTTTAATAATATCTGCAATAAAATTCTAATACATATACACATGTGCAAAAGTTCTGCCCCCCCTGGTCAAACTGAAGATAAATTGCAAAGGGAATATTTTGCTCGGAGAGAATTACAAAAAAAAAAAACAATAGCATGTTTAGAAGTGAAGCGGCCTTATTAATGTAAAAGCATGACTTATAACTGATAGGTAAATAAAGGCCAGAGACAATGATGCCTTTGTGTGTGTTCTGTTGATTCAGTAAATCTCTCCCTTCTGTGGCAAACGCCAATTAACACATTACCTCATAAATATAGTCTTTTACTTAACGGCACCGTAAAAAAAGTGGCATGTGCACGTACGATGGCTCACTGTTCTTGTTTTGTTTTCCAATTCAGCAAATAAAAAGAAACTGTCTAAAACTGGCCTAAAAAGTTATATGTGGCTTGTTTACACTGTAAATACAAAATGTAATACAACCAGGGCTATCAAAACTTTTGAACAAAAGTGTATATACACTTAAACACTGTTTTCTCTTCAATTCTGAAATGTAATTTAACATTATGAACCTTGCCTTTTATATTTTCAAACAAATTTCTGCACTTATATTCCAATACATTGTACACGCAATGTTATGTTGGTTTAAATTTACCTCAAAGTGCTTAGTATTCCTTCCATATAAACTGGAAATATGTAATACAACATTTTAGTATAACTACACAAACTATATATATAAAACTAATAGAAACTAGTCAGCCAGGTATTCCTGAAGTACCATTTTAAACTTACCCGTTGTGCTGTTTCTTCTGTCTCTCAACTTTTCTTCTCCTGCTCACAATTGAATTATAAACAAATTTTTTCACATCTTTCCACGACCTCTGGTTCAAAGTCTTTTCAGCTGAAAGGCATGAATCACATTCTCTTTTGCCTGGAACTCTTCCAAGGGTCAAATGTTTGTCAAAATGACGCCACACTGCTCTTTTCTCGTCGACAGTCTAAGGTTTCTTCATCTTTGGATGATCAGCATGTGGATCTGTGGAGATTGTGGACACCACTGCTTTAATGTTCATTTTAAAGTACTACAAAGACCTTAATGATTAAGCCTGCCAATGACTGCAGTATGAATGGGAGTTGTCATAGCGTGAATTATGCCATCATCCTAACAAAGAGTCAATCAGCTCACCGGTTGTGGCGAGAGCATAGGAGTGTGATCATAGTAGTCAAGGTAGTTGAATACAGATTCTGTTCTTTTTACATTAAATCTTACCTATTCCACTGGAATCTGGATTCTTTCCACTCTTCTTGGTGGTTCTTTTCATTTGGGAAGGCTCTTCCTCTGCCATACACAAACAATAGACAACACAGAAAACACAGCCATTAGTCCTTTGCTGACTGAAAATTATCAGGAAAACAGGTTGTGTTTAAGCTACTGTTCCTGCTCAATCACAGGCTTAATAAAACTAATTCATAGCTTACCATTATCTGACGCATCGGAATACGAGAAAGTGTGTTCTTCCTCTCTTCTCACACGTGATCTTAAGTGTGTGTCTGAAATGCACAGAGACAATACCATCATCAAAAATGTACTTGAACCCTTAAATACAAATTAAATTAATTTTTGTTCCCAGAAGGCAGTGAGGCGGAGTGTTGATAGTGTGTCCAATAGCATCCCACACATTTGTAATTGTTGAGAGGTCAACACAGATTTGTTTGGCTTCTTTCATGTCCCAAAAGACAACATGCCTATATTCGGTTAGGTACAGCAATAAGGTCGTCTTTGTTTTGTCACATGAACAACTGCGCATGAAGCTTGAATCAATCAGATTTTTTACTATTGATTGTACAATAGTAAAACAACCTACTAGGCATACTTTTATAAGTACAATACATATTTTGTTACAACATTAAAACTTAGGTGCTCTGGAGTTCCGGTTATGGCGGCAAGCTGATGATTACTTACTGCAGAAGCTCTCGTAACGTACTGCTAGTTTAAGCCCGAAATCACGAGTTTGTACCACCTTTTATTTTCATAAATGAGATATGGAAGGAGCTTTGATGGAAACGAGGGGAAAACAAAGAAGAAACACATCAAAAGACGACGTTAACAGAGAAGGCATGTCGAGTGGCAGGGGAACCGAGTTCTCTTCGACCACGACTACGCGGCTGACGTTCTCCAGCGACGCTGGGCATTTCAAGAAGCTAAACGTGTGCTGCAGGGAAGTGATATAAAGTTTCAAACAGGGTTTCCAGCCAAGGTTCGGGTGTTCTCTAATGAAGGCACCAGGATCTATAATTCAGCAGAAGAAGTGGAAAGAGACATGCAAGAAAGGGGCTTTGACATAACTCCCACCCAACTCCCCACCACCCTTATGGAAATGATCCAACATGTATTCTGTCGAAAGGCGGGTAAAAACGCCGGTGGAGCAGCGAACCGCTCGAAGGTGAACTATATAGAAATACTCCAAGCTTTCAGACGTTCACCGCGCGGAGAAGAGTGAAATGGATTTAAATGCAGCAGGTTAACGTTCAGACTGTCCTTTCAGTGAAGGTAACTATGTTGATATCGCATTTGTTATAGTCTGAACTTGAAATAGTTCCCGGAATGTATAAAAAGACGATAGGAGCACTATGTTACCGAAATTCTATGACTGAGTTGCACAAATAAGCCCATCTATATGGGCCCTCGGCTCATTAGACGAGCAAGAGTTTACCCCCATGGAGCATAATTTCCAGGAGACCTAAATGTTAGATTGAACCCTAAAATGGACTCCTCAACACTAGGACATTTGAAAAATAGCCCATTAAGTAAACAAATAAACACATTAATGAAAGACATAGGACTTAGATTTCTGATGAGATTTTTGCCCAACAGGTAGAGATAACGCACATTATTCTAATCCTCATGCAGTATATTCAAGGATTGACTTTTTTAATTTTTGAGAAAGACAGGCACAGAGTCAAGGACTGTGAGATGGGTTCTATCGATATTTCAGATCATGCACCGGTGTCTTCACTTTTTCCACATTTTGTTACGTTACAGCCTTATTCCACATTGTATTAAATTAATCTCTTTCCTCAAAATTCTACACAAAATACCCCATTATGACCATGTGAAAAAAGTTTTCTTGAGAGTTCTGAATTCTGATTGTCTCGAGGCACAAATCTGGGGAAGGATACGGAAAAATTTCTGCTGCTTTGAAGGTCCCAATGAGCACAGTGGCCTCCATCACTCGTAAATGCAAGAAGTTTGGAACCACCAGGACTCTTCCTAGAGCTGGCTGGCCGTCTAAATTGAGCGATCGGGGGAGAAGGGCCTTGGTCAGGGAGGTGACCAAGAACCCAATGGTCACTCTGTCAGAGCTCCAGCATTCCTCCGTGGAGAGAGAGGAGAACCGTGCAGAAGGACAAACATCTCTACAGCAATCCACCAATCAGGCCTGTATGGCAGAGTGGCCAGGCGAAAGCCACTCCTTAGTAAAAGGCACAAGGCAGTCCGTCTGGAATTTGCCAAAAGGCACCTGAAGGACTCTCAGACCATGAGAGCTAAATTCTCTGGTCTGATGAGACAAAGATTGAACTCTTTGGTGTGAATGCCAGGCGTCATGTTTGGAGGAAACCAGGCACTGCTCATCACGAGGCCAATACCATCCCTACAGTCAAGCATGGTTGTGGCAGCATCAGGCTATGGGATGTTTTTCATCAGCAGGAACTGGCAGACTAGTCAGGATAGAGGGAAAGATGAATGCAGCAATGTACAGAGACATCCTGGATGAAAACCTGCTCCAGAGCCCTCTTGACCTCAGTCTGGGGCGACGGTTCATTTTTCAGCAGGACAACGACCCGAAGCACACAGCCAAGATCTCAAAGGGGTGGCTTCAGGACCACTCTGTGAATGTCCTGGAGTGGCCCAGCCAGAGCCTAGACTTGAATACGATTGAACATCTCTGGAGAGATCTGAAAATGGCTGTGCACAGACATCTCCCATCCAACCTGATGGAGCTTCAGAGGTACTGCAAAGAAGAATGGGCAAAACTGCCTAAAGATAGGTGTGCCAAGCTTGTGGCATCATATTCAAAAAGACTTGAGGCTGTAGTTGCTGCCAAAGGTGGTTCTACAAAGTATTAAGCAAAGGCTGTGAATACTTATGTAAATATGATTTTTGTTTTTTAATTTTAATACATTTTCAAAACTCTCAAGAAAACTTTTTTCACATGGTCATAATGGGGTATTTTGTGTAGAATTTTGAGGAAAGAGATTCATTTAATATAATTTTGAATAAGGCTGTAACGTAACAAAATGTGGAAAAAGTGAAGCGCTGTGAATACTTTCCGGATGCAGTGTATGTACACATCTTTGCATACAAGACTGGTCATTGGACTTTTACAATGTATCTGTATACTTACTGATGTGAAAAATCTGTAAAGAAATAATGTTTCCTTTTCAATAAACAATTAAATAAAAAAATTTAAAAAACTTACCTGCTGTACTGGATTCTTCACTCTTTCTTTTCTTCTTGGTGCTTCTTGTCCTTACAGAAGGCTCCTCCACTATTATATACAAACAGCAGATTTAAAAAAGAAATTATTAATGAGAAATTTAACACATTCAATTAATAATCAGAAAAATAGCTGTTTTATAGCATACCATTATCCATCTCATCTGACTTTTGCTCTTCATCACACCCTTGCTCTTCATCACACCCTTGCTCTTCATCACACCCTTGCTCTTTCATCACACTTGCATCTGAAATACCAACTAGCAATGTAGATTAAAATATTAAATGTGGGCTGTGCAGGTCTCAGCTATACTGTATAAGCTAGCAATAACACAGTGTACTGAACACCAACTTTCAACATTTAAGTCAATCTCGTCAAGGGATTTTCCCTTGTAGGAGGAAGCACCCTGCTCAATAGCCATGAGCAATTTGCTCATCTTCGCAAGTTGAAGTGTATTTTCAGAAAGCCGGTAGTATTCCCTATGGACACGGATGTCGTGTCCCATAAATTTGGCCAGCTGGTCCATTTTCGTTCTTTTTTAAATTCATGATCTGACACAAAGTGGCCACTTGTTTCCGCAGCTTTGTTGAGGTGAGATGCTGAGGGAATTTTGCATTGCATGCATTTGCAAATTTCCTAAGACAGTCTGAACCACGAATGTGTGTGTCAGCTTCAATTCTAGCAAACATGTAAAGGTTTGTTACTGGTACACCAACTCTTGATCTGAATTCCATGAGCAAATCAAGTGATGAACACATTCTCTCAGTGAGCAACACAGGTACTTTGCGGCCTCTTTTGCCCCTTATTTCCAGTCTTGTGAAGGTTTCACTCAGGTCTTGTTCAAACTTGGATAAACTCTGGAGAACATCTTCATTCAATGGGACAGTGTTTTTTTTCTGGTACGTTTCCACCAAAAGCTTTGCAGCTTCTCCCTCTCTTCTTCGATTGAACAAGATTATCTGTGCTAGAACACACTCTGCTAGATTCTTCCATGCAACAGGATCTGTGGTCGCATGCAGCTGATCTTTGGATTTGTCTTCTAAATTTTTCAGATGTTTCTGCAGTTTTACAACATCCTCAGTCACTGGCAGAACATCTGGTTTGTTCCATTTGTTTTGTTCAAGGTTGGTCCTTGCAAGCTTTGACACATATGTGTTCCAGTCAGATTCAATCAGTTTAATGAAGTTTTGAGCTTTTTCTCGTGTCTCTCCGTCATCTTCCATTATACTGTTGCCAACAACAATCTCACACACCCTTTTTAAGGTGTATCCAATTTTACAAGCAAGTGATGGAGTGCTGTAAGCCTTTGTTGATGCATCAAACCCACTGACTTCTTTTGCTGCTGCAATTGCCAGCTTAAATCGTGATGGTACACAAACATCTACTAGATGTTTCACAGAAGGGGCAAGTTTCTTCACTGCCAGCATGAACCTTCCCAATTCTCTCATTTTCTGACTGATGTAGCCGTGTTGTGATTTGTCCCGTCCATGGAGCTCAAACATCATTTCACCATATTTACAAATGAGGGAGTCTGACAAGACCTGAAAGGAGACATCATTTTGAATCATGTTGTTGATAATCTCTCTACATCCTTCTGAAATACCAGGGGCATGTGGTAGGCTTCGAGATGCTACAGCTTGGATTCTTTTCCTTTTCTTTGTTGTTTCATTCCTATCTGTATTTTTAAAACAGACAGAATTATGCTTCCACAGTTCCTTTCTTTTAAAAAAACCATGGCAATGCTGGCATGGAAGGTACTGTTTTGAACTGGTTGCTTTTGATGGTTGCCTCACTGTGACTATTTCCCCACTTCCCTTTTTCAAAACGTCAATATTGTGGTGGTAGTTTCCTTTGTGACGTAAGCTATCCAATAATGTCCTGCGTGCTTTCGAGCCTTTTGGCTTTGCGAGTGCTCGTGCCACTTCTATTTCCTTTGCATGTTTTCTTTCCAGATGTCTGGCCAATTTACTTTGTCCCTTCCCACAATAAACACAGAAGTTTCTTTTATCCCATTTCCTTTTGCTTCCTTCTTTTGCACATTTTTTAACCTTAACAGGTGAACCATTTTCTGTGGAAGACATACCCGTATCCTCTTTTGCCCTTGAATTTTGACCGTTTCTGCTGTCAGTTTTCGAATCTGAATCGAGATCATCACTGTCGCAGTCACTGTTGGACGGGAAATATTCTGAACAACTTCCATCTTCAAATGAAGACTCTTCACTGCATCTCTGTTCTTGATCAGCTGTATTACATTCCTGCAACATCAAAGGTTTAATATAAGCACATAATTTTTTTAAACGATTTAAGCAGTGAAAGCAGTATTTAGGCATGGATAATAGGGCTGCAATGATTAGTAGACATAATCGACAACGTTGACTATAAAAAATTGTCAATGCGGAATTTTATTGACGACGCGTCGTTAATGTGTGGTGGAGCGAGCGAGCGAGCGAGCGAGAGAGAGCGAACAGCGAACTAGGGTTAACCCTAGGTCCTTTCACACTTTTACTAAAGTGGTGAATCTTAAAAAAAGGCAAGTAAAATTCCTGGTCATGGTAATCACCATGATTGACAAAATTAACAGCAGTTATTTGTGTAAGTATTTATATTAGTAGTTAATACTTAATAGTAGGGCTGCATGATATTGTGAAAAAAGTTTGCATTGCGATATTTTGTTGTTTCTGCGAAAAAAAACATAAGTGTGTAAATTGTACAGTTTTTCTGGTATTAAAAGTAGGGCTGTCCCGTGAAAGAATTTCCCCTGCGGTTATATAGGGTGGCCCAACACCGAGATATGGGTATGACGTTGATATGTGTCTTGATTTTAGAGCTATGTAAATGCTTATTGTTTTTATTGTTAAGGAATTATGTATTGTTTTTAAAACTGCAACGACTAGTTAAATACGTGTTTTTTGTCAAATCAAGAACACAGTCAAATTAGATGCAATAACGCACAAACCTTTTTGCCAAGATTTTAAACAAATAAGGGGAATTTAATAAAATGAATAAACAAAACGAAGCCATAACTTGTATCATCTTAAACCTGAGTTGTCAATCGTTGTCCATGCAGGTCAGCACTGTGTGATTAGAAACATTGTAACTTTGTGGAACATCACAAAGATAACAGGTTTTAATATGTACATTAAAACACATAGGTCTACCAGAGACCATTTTCTTGAGCCCGAACCCAACCCGGGGGCCCAGGTCGTGCATCGGCTCAGACTCTGTCAGAGAATCTAAACTCATACTCAAGTCTGTTCTTTTTTCTTTGTGGTTCGGGAGCCAAGCACGGCATACTAGAAATGTGTATATTTTAATTCCTGTTTTAAATAAACCACTGTGCTAACAATATTTTTAAACTTAGAAAGCTTTTTTATTAAATTAATTAATGATTTGAAAAAATTTAATTTTAGATATCCCAGCTTTAACATAAACAATTTACTATACTGGTGCATATTTTATATTTTGCGACATAAAACGATTCATATAATTCAAAGAATATTACAATGTAGCACAAAAAAACATCATAACATTTTTCATATAACAGACGCATGACTAGCACTCAAGAAAAGCTGCGCAAAGAAAAAAAAGAAGCAGTTTTTTAAGATAACAGTCAATGATAGCAACAAAACAATCTTCAGGATATTACTGATAAATATCAGGAGGATGGACCGACAGACACAAAAACACCGATAGACAATTTCTAATCCAGGCGCTCCTGTATTGCTGTTTTACCCTACATACATAAGACCATTTTCAATCACTACATTTAATTAACTTCAATTTCATAGGACTTGCAGGCGGCGGGCCGGCCGTTGGGATTTCCCCAACAAGGGACTCTAAAAACAAGCAGGAAACGGGCAGACCTCTAACACTGAAGAGTAAACATGCGCGTTATCGCGACAGCCCCTAAATGTGAGTTCGGCTCTAACCGCCGACTGTGTTTTCAGGCACGCGACTGAACATGGGGCGCCCATGCGCTCCCCTCCCCCCCCCCGCTCCTCTCCCCCCTTCCCCCCGCTCTCTCGCGCACAGACACACATCCAGCGCCCAGGCGATCAACTCGGCTTCACAGAGACTCGGCTAGGGTTTAGGGTTAGGGTTAGGGTTAGGGTTAGGGTTTAGGAGGACATTATGGAGGTGGTTTTATGAGTAAATGTTTTTGGAGGGGGTGGTGACAAAATTGTATTTACCCACCCTGGATCAAGTGCGCATTTACATACACTGTAGTTCATAATCTTACGAGTTTTCTGGCAAAAGTAAACAGTAAAAGCTATTTCTTACTTATTAAAAAACGTTTCATACAAGCTTTTTGCTAAACTGCTCTATGCTGCTAACGGCTGAATCCAACCCTACGGTTATGCCAACCATTTTTCTTCCCGTGTAACCTGGCTATACAGCCACGATTGTTAAAAGCACTACAGCCTACCTGGTGTAGAGTCCACTGACTTCCTCTCGGCAGCCGCGGATATGGAGTATTGTCGAGTACCGGGCAGCCTTTTTATCGAATAGCAGCAGCGGCAAGATAGATACAAAACGGAGCCTCGTGTGGCACACATGCGCAACTCGACTACGCTTTATTTGACGGCACCTTGACGGTGACGATGAAAATACATATACTGTGTAATACTTCCATCAGGACAGATAACATAAAACGTGTTTTTTACCTGCAAATCCTGAAGGGTTTTTCGATGCTCTTCATTCATTTTTTGCTGAGTATATTCGTCCGTGTCTTCTTCACATCTCGTGGTTGCTGCTTTAGCATCTGCAGCCGTCTCTGAAAACGTGCGTTGTGCCTTTTTTTTTTTTTTTTTTTGGCCAGCAAAAATAATATACCGTTATTGTACCTAATTATATTATACAAGGAGATTCTTCTGTAAGTTCTCCTGTGTTTATGAATTAATTAAATATTGTGAAAACTATACCACTATATACATTACTAGAACACTTGAAAACATTATTAAAAGTAAAATAGATGCTAGTTTAAAAAAAAAACTTACTAGAAAGAGCTCTTAAAAAAATGAACATGCTGTTAAAATGACAATTATACACAATTTAGAAAGTTATATGCTCAATATTAATATTCTAAATATTGGTCTAAAACTTGTCCGTTATCCATCATTGCAG